>BLKR01005133.1:0-88288 GCA_011170035.1 Teleogryllus occipitalis | reverse complement strand
AAATTATTTTTGCTGTTTAATTGCATGTAAATGTGCCACCTTTCTCATTCGTGGTTGTTTAGGTGATATGAAGCAGATTTTAATAAGAAAAAATTATGTTTTGTACATTTTATTTGTATATAAATTACAAAATAATATGTGAAAATTCATGGAAATGCAACACTTTCTGTGATAACTTTCCTACAACTCTCCTTCTGTGCGATGTTATCGCACGGGTTCAGCTAGTATACAAGAAAGTTCATTAAATACTTACAATTGATAATAATCGTAGCTTCATCGGTAGTAACAATTACAGTCGTTTTCACAACGCAACACGTTCTGAAAGCAAGAACTTGCTCAGCTATCTTACTCTTCCATTTTCCGCCAATTTGCGAAGATGGGCATGACGCCATCTTCCCGTTTGCATTCTAGCCGCGGATTTCTAACAACGCAAATTTCGAAGCTTTTTGGTAATAAAGAAAAGTTGCAATCTATTCAATATACAATTTCTTCCACTTCTAATTTTTTCAACTTTTTTTGTTACCTCATTTGTTTACAATCGTTCACTGGGAGTCGATTAGGAGAGACATCAAAATCGTCCTCTTCACAGTTTTTAAATATACGGGGCGAATTTTAATGAAATGTCATTTTTTTCTTTTCACATTAGAACAATACCTTTTAGCATAGAAATTCAATTTTATGGTATGACAAAAGGAAAGGACCCATTTCTATATGTCATTTTTTGCATTTTTATCGATTTCGGCTAAAAAGTCATTTTTTAACTTTTCCGTCATTTTAATGCATTTTTCGCTGCATTGATTTTAATATATTTTTATGGTAATTGCTTGAAATAATATTTACGAGAAGCAATAAATGTTCTCCACGGAATTCCGCAGAACTTATGCCTGATAGCCTATTCGATTTCTTCGCTCAAAAGTTATTATGTCAGCCATTGTGAGTATGTAATCTAAGGCTCCTGTGACTCCTGTCAGCGTCATTGGCCGTTCAGCCGATTACGGGAAAACTAAAGACAGATTTTCCGGTAAAGAAAAGTCGAAACCAAAAGTTTGAAAGCTGAGTTCACTTGAATCAATAGAAGAAGACTCGATTACATCAGTAACGTATCTGACAGTAAGTTCTTCATCTGAACTGGTTTCACATATTTTTAAGTCATTTTTCTGTAGTTTTAGGTCATTTTTAAAACATTTCAAGAGCATTTTATTGATCATTTTTGGCGGTGTTTTAGATACTCGAAATCCGCCCCTACATATTACACTTATTGCATTATATTACATGGGTTTTGATACGGTCATAACACACAACTTTTGCTTCGACGTTAATACATTTTGATCTGATACTCCGCATATTTCTTTTTACGACTGAACACCTCACTATTGTTCATTATAATGCTTTTTTTTCCTAGGGCTTTTATCCAGCCGACAGCCGGTTGCCCTTTACATCCCGAAGGGACGCATATTTGACCATACACTAGACAAATACTTGCGGGCTCCTCTGATCTGGGGTCAGCAGAACGCGAGGCCCTCCGCGACAACACGCACACAAAGTCAAGGGACAAACAGCCATGCCCAAGGCGGGACTCGAACCCGCGACCCTTCGGACCGAAGCGCTGAGTCGGTATTCGCTCTTAGCCACCTCGGCCATCCAGGTCGGCCATTATAATGCTACAGTTAATTATAAGGCTACAGAAGGCTGCATCCCGCCGAGAAAGAAACTAGGCCTTAACAAGCACGAGAAACCGATCCCCATCACAGGCGCAAACAAAAAGCCTGATGACAGCAACAGGGGGAAGAGGGGATTGGAATAGAAAATTATGTGTCGTTGCAGGTAGGAATATGAAGAATTAAAATCTAAATAAAGATTAATAAAGGATCAAAGGATCAGAAATTCGTGGTTGAAATCAAATGGTGTCAAGTCATTAAACCATACCGAAACAGTTGAAACTGGTTCAATAGTGAGGTCGAAGCCAAACCAATAATTTTACATGTAAAGACTTGGTTGTCCGGGAGACACCGCCGCGTCTTAGGCAAGGGGCAACGTTTTGGTCGCCATTCTACGACCTTCCTCAGAGCGAAATGCTTACTCAAGGCATTTCGCCTAGAGCAAGGTCGCACAATGGGGACCGAAAAGTTGGCACTTGTGCCTAGGACGCGACGTAACCTTCAAAAACTGGAAGTACAGCAAAATAAATTTTTAAGAAATGTTTTAAAAGCGCCGTGGTATATCAGACATGATCAAATTTTAAAAGAATTATCTATAGAACCTCTGAAAATTTGGATTTTAAAACTTTCTTTCAATTTCTACTCTTCTCTTTCATCTTGCCCAGCTACTCCTTTTTACATTCTAGGTAAATCAGTCAATCTTTTTCCGCCAATAAAATTAAAATATTCCAAAGACCTACTACATCCCCCTTAATTAGCTGTAAAGCAGGTTCCAACATTTCTAAATTCAATATTTATGTTTTTAATCCAAATATTGTATGTATTTTTCTGAAAGACCCTTCCTGGGTATCCTTAGTTGTTAGTTATTGTCTTATATTGTCAAGATTATTGTCTTCAAACATTGTACATGCATGATGAAATGTAGTTAAAAAAATGTATATACTATGTAACATGAAAACCCTTGAAAGACATAATAATGTCGAGCAAGGATAATAAAAACTATTTTTAAAAAAAGGACGCGGCGTCTCCGAGGCAGCCAAGTATTTACTGACTCCAGCCGAGGAAGCCTACGTTCTCAATCATTTTACATTCTCGCATACTACATATCGGTACGTAATGTAGAGAATGTTATTTAATGCTACAGCGAAGAACGGCGAGTTTTTCGGCAACAAAATTCGTATATTAGGTTACTGATACCGAAAAATGATAATTCTTGTTTATGTATGTAGTAAAATACTTCTTCTAACGCGTCAAGTAGTCACAGTTCATGTATGGTTGTTGTTTTGGGGGACTTTGACACCGAGAACTTGGTTTATAGAGCAAAAGTTCTGTGTGTTCCTGTCTTTCAGTGAACAACGCTAGCGGCAGAATTTTCAACAAAATGTACTCCTCAACGATCTGGGTAATGTTGCGGCTTCTGAAGTTAAATCGAATATTCTAATTATTGGATGTACGTACTAATGAAGACTTCAAGAAGTTTTCAATTTTTTTTTCAAAAATAGCTCCAAATGTTTGGATTATGATTTATCGAATAGAGCAAAATAGACCAGTTCGATTTTCGTTGAATTCTCTGAACTTTCAAATACTTCAAAAGTTAAAAGTTTTTTCGGCGTTTATTACAACTACAATATTGAAGATAGAATTTTTTCTTCTAAATGAAATCTGGTCTTCAGAATTAGACTTTTAAGAATTAGACTTAATATACCATTTTTTCGAAGTACGAGAAGAATTTTCCGTGAAATAAAGTAAACAAAACTTTAAAACCTTAAAACTGCTCCAATTTTTTTCTTGAACCTTTTTGTAAGCGTAACGCTAAATGCTCTGAATAAAGTGACATATACGGCATTTTGACGTATTATTTTTATTTTTCAAAAATTACTTATTTTGTTTATATTTCACTCACGTCGTTAATATTTACATTAAGAGCGTTTTCAAACATTGCATTTGTGACTAGTATTTCAAATGATTTCTTATTAAGTTTATCATATTCTCAAAACATTTTCTTGAAAATGAGTTCAAAATGGCGCATTTTCAGAAACGGTCGAAGGTAATTTTCTCAAAAACAGTTCCAAATTTTTTCTTGAAACTTATAGTGAAAGAGTGCTTAATTGCAAGGAATTTAATGTCATAAACGCCATTTTAATGTTTCCTTTTGGTTATTCAAATCCGACACAGGTAATTTTTTTTGGAATACCACTCATGTATATTTTTGGATTAGAGACATTTTTATACAGTTTATTTTTTTGCACTAATTGTGAGTAAAATATTCTTACGATTTCGTATAAAGTTCCTCACAACCCCAAATGTTTTCCATATACGCGGTGTATCGGAGAATTCGCCACTGATACCAGGGTGTCTCGCTGAACCTACCGCTTCTCTGAGGTCATTTCCTATGCAGGGCTCCTTCGCGCTCCCCAAAGATCACATTGTCGGCCCGGTGGCCGAGATCGCTGAGGCAGGAGTGTCGTAGTGATCTCGGACCGAAGGGTCGCGGGTTCGAGTCCCACCTTGGGCATCGTTGTATTTGTGTTCGTCCTTTCACCCCTTATCATCCTTGTATCGTTTCAACTTCATAGGTACCATACCGTTAACACCAATAGTGGTCGCTAATGGCCTAGATGTTGATGCGACCTTAAATAACCAAATAATAATAGAAAAAAGATCACATTGGCCTCTCAAAAAAGATCACATTCGACCTGTACCTTCATACATTTGCCAACGGTACCGTTTGGTCCGTTCTCAGGGTTTCACATTACTTTTGGTGTAAGGAACTTGCTCTATTGCAGAGTAAAAAAGGACGTACTTTTTTTAAATTAGTTTTATTTTGGTGCATCAACTACAAAGGTCATTAGCGACCGCACCAATTACAATATCTAATACACAATTTATATTTAGATTTCTAATACAAAACTACATTGTTTAATACCATAATTCTACATTAGTACAGTGTTCACAATTATTAGCATGTTGTTTTGATCTCAAATTTCCGATGTAATACCAGTAACTTTACAAAATTTAACCTCTTAGTTTTGATACTCCGGGGAATATAACAGTGCACTTGCACGTACTTTCTCGCCCGCATTTTCACGCAAAATTACACGAAAAATTGTACTTGACCTATTTCAAAATCTATCTTTAAGGAACAGATTTTATTAAGGGGAAAATCTCTACCTTTAATATTTTAGGTGTAGGAAGACACCGAAAAATTTTGAACTTTCGCAATTTTCGGAAAATCAGGACTCTTAAAGAACATGAGATCTGCACCATTCTCTTAAACGTCCTTCAATCTATCCAACAACAAAATTTAATCAAAACGGTGGAGTTTTTTGTTTTTGTTTTTCTTGAAAATTTGGAAAATGTCCAGGGGCTTCATATAAGTACCTCCAAAATTAAAATATATTTTCAAATTCAAGGGGCCGCAACATCATTCATATCGATTGAGGAATACCAATTTTGGAGAAAATCGGCTGATCGTTTTAGCTAGCGTTGTTCACAGACACACAAACGGATGGACAGACAAACAGACGATTTACCGTTTTTCGACTTTACGGTAACAAGGAGTCCCAAAACATGGTTTCTGAGTACACCACGTCATAGAGAATTTTTTTTCTAAATTTAGCAACTAGATTTATCCATTTTTTGGTTACCATTGCCCTCTAATAAGAGTTTTCCTGCCAAAAATCCGCCGTTTTTCGCGCAGCATTACATAACTTTCTCTCTATGGAGTAAAGAAAAAGTTACTTAAAATTAAATAAAAAAATTAGAGCCATTTTTAGACGTTGGGACGTTAAGTAAACTACCCTTCAAAATCCAAATATTCGTTTCGTGTTTCAGGGACCATGACATCAAGCAGATCAATCAGGAAATATCTGTTGGTGAAAATCGTGCCTACGGATACCTTTTTTTAATTGGAAACGAATCATATATTTTATTAAAACAAAACAGAAAACTATTTTGAATTTGCTTGATGCCTAGGTTCAGACAAAATCAAGTTATTTGTTTTACATAGTTTCACTTATTTGGAAAATCCACTTGCTTTTCAAACAATTTAAAGATCAACATGTATTGACCATGGCCATACTATTTACACATTTTCTCCGACCAGGCGGAAGAAACACTGACGTCATAATCTGTGTATTATTGAACTTTTTACCGGGAGCGGTGGCTCAGTGCATCACCGGGAGGTCCCCGGTTCCAGTCCCGACGGCGGCAGGAATTTCGACACTAGTGTTTCAGCTAGGTCGAATTAAGTCGCTGTCTGGTGGAGAATCCTAGCGGCCGGCTGCTCTGATCGGTAGTTTCCCGTGGTTTCTCCGATCAACACCAGGCGAATGCCAGAGAGGTCCCCTAACAAAAGGGCCACGGACCGCGCGCGATCTTTTCTTCTTGTTCCTTGTCCTGTCCTCACCCCTTACACACACACACACACACTTACACTAACATGCACTACACTATCACACATGCCGGGAGACCTTTTGGGGACTTAGAACTTGTCCCGGCTGGGGCAATGGGATTGCCCTGCTAGTGGGAGATACCTGGTTGAGGAAATTCCCGCTAGTCGACGGTAGGTCGGCGCAGGATCTCACCATCCTGTGGGGGAAGATCACTGCCACCGTTCGACGTAAAACATGCACTACATTTACGGGACAAATGACCTCACTAGTTGACGCGCTCGGAATCATTAACAATCAATCAAACATTTAACTTTTTTCTCTTTACACTTTTTAAAGAAATTTTCTCGTTTGGAAGATATATAGGCAATTATTTATTGGAACTATGTTCAATATCACTTTAACTGACATTTATCTGGTCTTTATTCCTAATTCCTAAACTTCTTCGATTGCCACGCCACTTTCTTTGAGGCGCTCTCGCAAGATCATGGAGGTAGCAATCACCTCACGATCTGTTTCGGGGGGTACTAAGAAATAAACAGTCACGAATGTTAACACACTGCAGTCTCGCCAATTACCGTATTGATGTAAGCGAGAAAGCGTTCACGTTGTGACAAGATTGTGAAGGAAATAGGAAGCAGAAATGTTTGCCCGTTTTGTCACATTTCAATTCCTCTGTATTTATTTTCGGAAATCAGCTACCATTGATACGGCGAGTATTGAATTCAGAGCCTGCCTGAAAATCTGCAAAAAACATTAAGCTCAGAAGGTCATGATTAGCCACCCGTTCATTACGGACATGAAGTCTTCAGTACCTTGACGAGTACTTTGTGAATCGTGGGATAAGGTGAGGGAATCCGATTGGCCTGCGAGGACTCTTGATTTGATACTCTTCCGAATCGCGAGTGTGTAATGTAGATGACTCGTTGCACGTTTCTCCACTACTGAGGCAAGAATCATTGAAGTTAAGCTGGCCAGCTCTCATAAGCTGGCACTACCGTAATCGGTTACCGTAAAAACAAATATACCGCCATTTAGGAATATTTAATTACCAATTAATAACGCAAAAGTTATTTTTTTTGCTCTTCAAATGTTTGAAAAATTAATGGTTGGGATAAAGCTGGCACCACCCCAATCGGTTACCAAAAACATAAATATGGTTATTATAAGATTGTCTTATAATAAGAATATTTGTTTATAAGTTAATCTTATGAGCTAGTTCACCATTAATTACTCGGATGTTTGAAGAGCAATTAAAATATTTTGGGAAATTAATTAGCAATTACTTATTCTTCAAGATAACATATTTTTGTGGTAACAGTTTGTGGTGAAGCCGGCTTAATCTTAAGCTAGCTCACCATTAATTACTCGTAAGTTGGAAGGGAAATTAAATTAATTTTTGCGTAATTAATTAGCAATGAAATTATTGTATAAGATGGAATATTTGTTTTTGTGGAAATCGATTATGGTAGTGCCAGGTTAAGAGGGATGTGAAGTTATGCTATTAAACGTGCAGTAAAGTATCGGCGCCCGCCACTGGCGTGCAGTTACATGAATGTAGGTCACTTCCAACATGTAAGAACATGTTTTCGAATGCAAATGTGTAGTAAAGTTGTGTTGGCTGGTCAGGGTACGGTAGAAATCAAGAGATTTCCACGTGGTTGGTGGGAATACTGTGCTTTTATATGAACAAAGAGCTTCACTTCTTATCTGCACTAGTAATTTTTTTATAGTGACGTTCAATGTTCTGCAGTTGTGTAATTTGCACATGTGTTAATATTATTTGCTGTCTTTTGTTAATTATGAAATGTTTCGTTTCCACCAATTCCACAGTGTGAAATCATTAAGGAAAATGTATTTGTTTTTCTTTTTGAAGTTCACGTAATGTTTTCCAAATTAAAATGCTCGTAAATTAATGGAATGAAATGGAAATATGGATTATTGGGCAGTTAATGCAACTCATCAAATAACAGAAGATAAAAATAAAATGTACAGACCAGTCGGAACAGAAAGTTTCATTAATTTGTTACTGATTCTCATTAACGGCAATGTTCATTTTAATTTATTCTTTCTAATTTTATGTTCTATTGTAATAACGCGTATCCTCTTCCATCTGTAGAATACCAAGATCTTTTCAATGAAATTTCGTTGTTATGTGACCGTAAGTATATTTCTTTATTCTTCCCTGTACTGTTAATTACTTTTAAAAGGTTATAGTTATGCCTGCAATATCCGAAACTTTTTCAATGTTCAAAAATAAAAATTTCAAAAAAAATTTCAAAGGTTTTTGGACAGTTTCAAGTGAATTCAAGAGACTTTTTGGGAAGCTGCCATCAACTGAATAATTCTGATCGTATCTTGTAAAACATGCATTCATCACGTAAAATAATCGGCTGTCGACAAAAACGTAATGTCGTAAAATGTTTGCCATACTCCGTATTCTCAACATGTTTCTGAAATGTTTCCCGCCTGGTCTGGGATACCGTGTATAAGATTCTCTTTTAATGTTTCTTCTTAACTTCTAGTTAATAAAATCTACAAGGCCTGCGTCGAAAAGAAACAACTCCATTGTGATCACAGTGCATGACTCGTTAGCAGAAAAGCATTAAGCGCCTGAAATAAATCCATTTCCATCCATCCTTCAGCTGGCTTATTTCTTCGCCGTTCCCCTCTCTCAGCAAGGCAGCCCCCCTTCCTCCCCTCCGCCTGGGGCAAGCACGGATCCTGCAGGACACGCGACTGGGGGAAAGGGTGCAGGCAGGCGCGCCGCGTCGCAGAGGGTAATATATGCGGAAGGCGACAGGGCCCGTCCTTCCCTGCAGGGCGGCTCCAGCCTCCCCCCTCCCTCCACAGGGCCCGCACGGTTTCCCGCACCTGCGCCCACCCCTTCCCCTCCCCCTCCACGGACCCCTCCCCTGCCGGCGTCCGCAGGCGGACCGGTTCTCCACGGCGACGTAGGGCTCCGGTGATGGAAAATATTTTTTTTCAAAATTTAAGTAGTATATGACTTAGCGTAGGGATCACACAATTTTGAAAATGTGCGCACAATTCACTTTTCCCCGTAGCACGTCATACGCAGTTTTAACTGTTTTTTGACGGAAAAAATATCTGGTTTAGGAAAACCCCGAAAGCTGACGTAGGTCGGCGCCGGATCTCCTCAGCCAGCGGGCGAAGATCACAGTCACTTTCCGCGAGAAAACATATGCACTATACTTAAGGGACGAATGACCTTAGCAGTTGACCCGCCCGGAAACACTAATCAATCCATAACGTGTATTACAATGCCAGAAAAGTCACCGGCGGCGTACGAAGTGTATGATTAGGGGTGGAATGTTCCAATTCTCGAATCTGGAAAAGATTTGGATTCTGAAAATTCGCGGGATTTTCGTCTTTTAAATCTTTCATACGTGGTATATATTTGTAATGGTTACAAGTTCAGGTCAGACAAATAAAGAAGTGAAGGAACAAATTATAAAAGGAAAATATAGAATGCATGGCTGCCTAAACAATATAATGGGGTCTAATACTAAGTATCTGAGGATTCGAAAGTAAGAATATGTAAATCAGTAGTGAGATCAATTCTAAGTAGTGTACACACGGAGAGAAACTGACATGACACACCAGCTACAGGTCTTAGAGCTGAAAGGGCGTTGGTCATCAAAACATATTTTGTTAGTGAAAAAACAGAAAATTACAACTACATGAAATGTTATCCTTATCACCGAATGGATAAAACTAGGTAGGGGAGATTGGAATCGAACTCATTGATAGGATGCAAAAAGACAGAAGAGTCAGAATCTCACGACTAACACTTAGGTGGCTCAGGGCATCGGGTGATGTTGCCGATCATCCGATATTGCAGTACCTCTGACCGGGATGTTTTCGTCGGGTTTCGGGACCCGGCGGGGACAGGATTTTCGATACTAGCTAGAGAGATATCGAATTCAGCCACAGCCTGGAGGAGAATTCTAGCGGCCAGCTGCTCTGGCATCCGTGCTATACCTTTCCTAAATAACCAGCAGTATTGTCCGAATAATATTTCTGTCCACTTGACAGCTGGGGGTGGGGTAGGGAAATGGTTGCCACTTACTCGGGCAGCAGACACGTGGTTCTTGCATCAGACCACAACAGCAGCAGTACTACCAAGGAACAAATTGCAATGAGAGCACACAACAGTAGACGATACAGGACCATACACACGACGCATAACCAAACAAATAATGGCGCCAAGTGGCGTTCTTCAGTTTTCTGTTCGCGTTTTAAGTTGTAATTTTTTTCTTAACGGGATCGGGTACTCTGCAGTAACATCAGAATTTACAGCCTCGGATTGGAAAACGGAACCCCTCTCCTCTGGCAGCCGCTAGCTGTCAAGTAGACTGATATATTATTCGGACAACAGACGCCATTACTGCTGTATCTCAGTTACCTTGATATCACGTTTTCAAAACCCTAATGTCCTTACAAAATCTTTGTTCTTCTGAGTGGCTAACTTTGCCAAGATTTCACGGTCATGAATCCAAAAAAGTCAATGAAGTATGTAAATGAATTTGAGGCGTTGTTTCGTCCTATGTATTTATTTTGGCATAAAGCTTTTTCGGCCGCATTGCGACCATCTTCAGTGCTATTCTGTGGGGGCTGGGGGGCCTCGGTCCAAACAAGACAAAATAAATACATACGACGAAACAACGCCTCAAATTCATTTACATGATGCAAATGTCGTTAACGCCGCACCATTTCCTACCATCAATGAAGAAGGCAAGAAATGCAGTATTAGTTGTAAGCGACACTCCATGGCGTGTCGCATTGCACATTGTCGCGTGTTATGGAACTGAAGATGCTCTTCAATTAGGTATTGTAGTTTCGTTCTTTTTATTATCTAAAAATCTTCCTTTTCGTAATCAAATGTCCTTCAATATCGATTTCCAAGGGACTAATTTCATTTCATTAAAATTATCTTTAAAAATAGTTTTAGAAAACTTTTCCATTAACATCTCCAAACAATATCCTTCAGAGAAGAGCACAGTCTACCGACTTTTGCCGAAAACAGCGAGCCGGCTTTCGACGGCTTTGCCGTCATCGTCAGTCTATCTTAATAAAACTAATATGTTGACGAAAATGATCTCTTTTATTTCTTCTCATAAGAACGTCAACAACACATCAGAATTCCCACAATATCTTTTAGGCTTCAATTAGCTGTGAAAAAATCTTCACTATTTTGTCCACAACTTTCATAAAAAGTTTCATTGGTCTGATTTAATCCATGATTAATTTTAAACAATGTACGAGTATTTTTACTGTACATACTTGATCATGAGACCAAAAGTGCCTTACAATACATGTAACAATTGCTGATAATGCTGTCTATATTGAGAAAAGAAGTAGAAAATCACCTGAAAGTCTTAACAAAAAAGCAGGGGGTCATAGCGAAGAGAATATTAATACAACATTGAATCTGGGCAACGCTATTTCCAACGCCTTCTACGCCAAAACATTGTCTTTTCTGAGCGCTTGGCGCTCCGTTGAAAAGATCCGATCTCCCGGAGCATGGATAAGATTGTATGTGCCATTGCATTCTGTTAGTGATTTAATTGTGCAAATACTCTATTTAAATTAATCGTTTCGAAAGTGTGTCGTGAAAATGAGACAAGCATTTCATTCAGAATAAACAAGTCTATAATCAATATAATTATTGTATTTTTAGCCCTCACATTCGGGAAAACGCCTCACATTCCCTGTCCGTGAATACACTTCAAGTGGGTGCGGTTCGGTGTTAAGGCAACTTCTACAGAGATTTGTTTTTGAACAACGTGAGCGCGTCGAATAGCAGATGGCGATGTGACCTTTTCGAAATAACCGGTTCATCTAGTCCATCTTTTGTTTGAAAATAACGTACGAATGCCCTAGGCTATACTTTTCAAATTTATTGCGAAAATATTTCTCTGAAGACAAATTTAATTATCAGGTATTTGAATGAAAAATATTTATCATTGTGGTTTGAGAATAAATAAATATGTAAATAGACTAGATAATGATAGCTTTTTGATTAATGGCATGTTCGCAAGTTAATTAAATCAAGAACGAAGATTGTATGTTAATCATTTGTACTTTTACATTTTTTATTCCCACGGTTGTGGTTGTGATGCGACATGTATATACGTTTTTACTCTCTACTTTGTTATAATACGCTAATGTTTATTTGCACAAGTTGAAGAGTTCATTGCACAAATGACGAGTTCCGTGTAGAAATATATAAGCAAGTATAAATCTTCACTCAATTTGAAAATAATTTATGGGTGTTTTCTGGGCAAGGACCATACGAACCCGCTATTGTTCTAATAAAATGCTGTTTGCTATTATGCTTAAAGAAATGAAGGTTAATTATTCGTCCACAGAATGAAATGTCAAACTATCTGATAAGGTGAGAAAGGGTAACCTTTAGACCTTACACTCAGCATTATATCCCGAAAACCTTGTAGAAAATATCTTCCCATCCCAAACTGACATTCGTATTAAAAGAGTTTAATTGTGAAATATTTTTAAAATATATAGAGAAAATGAAAAAAAAAAAAAAAAAGAAAGTCCCGTAGTGTTATTAATAAATAAATTTTCTTGCATTTTGTTGGATCCTTACAAAGATGATTAGAGGATTACGTGGAAGCCACGTAACAGAGGAGGGGTTAAGTAATTACTTTATTGATGACCTTTGTAGGAGAAACATAAGACTGAATTCGAATGTTTATTTACTCTTGAAAAAGAAATGGAGATGTTAAATTGTGAAATTAAAACAAAAGCTAGCGAGAAAAAGATTTCAAATTAATTCATAAAAAGTAAAGTAATAGCAGCAGCAACGTTTTTCTGAAATGTCCTGCAGACAAGAAGTTACATGATGCAAATATATTTGACAGGCTCAGATCAATTCGGCATTTATTACCAAACTGCGGATAGTGGTATTGCCCTTGCAAATATTCTGCAAGGCTCTTAGCTCCGCGTTATCTAATTGCTTGTATTAGCAGAAAACTTAAACTAAAGAATGATATTTACGTTCATATTTTCGAAGCTCGCATTAAACTTACCACAATCGTAATTAAAGTACACATTTTATTCTCGTTTTTATTCATTTACTTATTCATTACATCAATCCCAAAAGCCGAATTACCGCAGAAGACGAGGGTGCATCCACACAACCCTCTTGCTCCTCCTGGCCCCCGTTCCCCCACATCCACATCTCCCCTCCGGCTGGGGGGCCAGACTTGCCTTCGCCGCGGCAACATCTGCGGCCCTGCACAACAAAAAGCCCACGGGATCCCCCCTCTCCTGGCTCCCTCCAGCCAACACGCGCTCCCAAGGTCGATAAGTATCGTATCGACTGCAGCAAACGCGCCGCCGCTGCGCCCTGGCGGCCGTCGCGCGAACTACCAGCGGAATGTGGCGACGCGAGTCAAGCGAGCTACTCGAATTAATGTGCAGTGAAAATTGCTTCATTTGCTGCAGAGTGTACCGACTGGCTCACGTGCGTTTCGAACGCGAAATTGCACTATCACGAGCCTCGTCTAGTGCTGACACGTCGACTGCCAGCGAATGTCAATTATGCGGCTTCATCAGTACTGCATGCGTTATCACGTCAGAACGAGAAATTAATAATAAATGAACATCCTACCCGCGAATACCGCGCGCAAACACATTATTGATTTTCATCACGATGCACTGGCGGTTACATGGAGTGTCATATTTAATTCTGGTTCCATAATGCCGTATAACCTATTCCCAAATCTGCACACAAACACTGCTTTCGTGCACAAAACAACCACTTCAAACATTATAACACTCCGCATTATAATACGAAACACGTCGTGAAACACAATTTCCCACAGACACGTCGTTACATCTCTGCGATATATACAATTGCACACCTGTTTATGCTCATAAATTCGCTCATAAGGTCACGAAACTTTCATGCTGCGACGCACCTCACAGCTGTTTCTCAGTCGAAGTGACGTCACGAGTGCGCATTCTTATTACTCTGAGCCTCGCGTTGGACCTCTGGATCTACTCCGCCTTCGCAGAGCTGTAACCTCTCCACACGACGCACGCTGCCACGCGAATTTTCGTTTGTTTTGGTTCCAAGCAGCACGGGGCCGGCGGCCATCTTGGCTGTCAGTCCTCTGGTTTACGCTGACGTAAATCACCCGTGGGCGCCATTCTCTGGTTTTAAGAACAAGATTTTTATGGAGGTTTTGCCACTTATTCGCCCGTAGGAGCCCAAGAGACCCTGCATAACGGTATAATATTAAGCGCCTTTCTATTTGAGAGCGAAGTTAAGAGTAAATAAGGCGATGTAAAGTTGTGAGTTAAATTGAATAAAGAAGGAGCTTCTCATGTGGGCGGAGACAGAGTTGGTACGACTGACAAAAAGGTTGCGGGGCTCTCGTGGGGATGTTCATGTCTCCGACTCGATTTTTGTTAAGATTTTACGTGCAAATGGACTCAGGGCAGCTCAGGTAAGTGCAGGGCGGTGCGCGTGGGCGGTGCGGGCGGTGCGCCGGGGGCGGCAGGGCGTGGGGGCGGCGCGAGGGGGGCGGCGGCGACGCAGCGCGCGCGCGCGTGGCTCACGCGGCGGGAGGCGGCGCGTCGCGTGATTGGCAGCGGCCGCCGCGGAAACAGACGCGCCGGGCCGGCCTCTCATTGGCCGGTTTTCAAAGCCTCACTTCCCTAAATGGCACTTGGGCTGAAGGTTTTATGGCGTTCGGACTTTGAGTGGCATACCGCTGCGCGGACGGCCCTCCTCCTTGGGACCGCGCGACCCGTACTGCCTGTCAAAACTATTGTGGCCGGACTTTATATTTTATTAGTGATCGGCGAGGTCGCAGCGACCGCGCGCGCGTGAACGGGCTGCCGGGCCCGACGACGCCGTGCGTTCACAACCGGAGTGTCGTGCTGGATAAAGGCGTTTATTTTTTTCTCCTTTTTTCTCTCTCTCTCTCTCTCTCGCCGCCCTGCCCGCCGACGAGAAGGCTGGCGAGGACCAGTGAACTGCGCCTAGTGCTGTGTGCCGTGTGACCGCCCGGAGCCTCCGCCCGCCGTCGCCGTGCCCGCGAAGGATCCGGTCGCCGCCGCCGCCGCCGCTCCCGTCTCCTCTTCCACCGCCGTCTGCGCCGCTGTCAGAGCATGGACGATCAGAGCCGCATGATGCATCCCGTGAGCGGCCAAGTAGGCGTGATGCCGCAGCCGTACGGCATACAACCTGTGGATCCCAGCCACGGGGCGCCCGCCACGCCGGACCAAGAGACCCGCAGGCAAGACATCGGCGAGATCCTGCAGCAGATCATGAACATCACGGACCAGTCGCTGGACGAGGCGCAGGCGAGGTGAGTTGACCGGCCCGGGCGCGGGGCGGGCGTGCGGGCGGGCGAGCCCGGGGCGGCGCGGCGCGGTGCGGCGCTGTGACACGGCGTGTGAGCGCGGGTCGGCGCGGCGCGGGCGCCCCGCCGACCGCCGGCGGCTGTGCGCGAGCCCCGTCGCGCCATTTTCCCCAGGCAGCACGCGCCGGCTGTGAGTATTGAGCGCCGCGCGGGCTCCGCCGCCGCCGCCTCCGCCGCCGCCACCGCTGCTGCAGCAGCCTCCGCCGCCGCTGCCGCCGGGCCCGCGCCCGTACCCGCGCCCGCGCCCGCTCGTTTTAGGCCTAGCCGCCGGCCCGGTGTTGCCGCCGCCGCAGCCTCACCGCCGGACCGGCTTTCCTTGTTTCCTTCCCTCCCAGTCCCCAAATTCCGCTTTCGTCACGTACGTCAACAATGGACGTATGTTGGTTGCCTGCCCGACGGTGCGCGTGGCGCTGCGAAATTGTTTTCGGGACTGTTTATTGTTGTGGCTTTTGTTTCGGCGCGCGAAATCGGATTTTCTTTGTTCGGGAGCTCGCCCGTGTTCTTTGTTTTGAGAAACGAGTAGTGTGGCTTCGGCGACAGCAGTTGGCATTATTAGAGTAATTTTAATACCTCGTTTCATTGTTTATTCGTATCCCGATACCTTTCCATTTGCTGCAAATTGTTGTAAAAACGAGGTTATACCAAGCTATTAAAGATCGTAGAACTGATCGATTTGTTTTGTAATGTTCAGTTTAAAAAACAGCATTATTGTGCCATGCAGTTACACTAGTGCCTTCAGCCCGTTTTCGGAAACCTAACCATTTTCTGGACGTCATTCTTTTATTTCGCTGCAGGTGTCATTGAAAGTTAATAAATTCCTTGTTGTGCACGCTGTTGCAATTCATGAATGAAGGGGACATGCTGCTTTAAAAATGATGAATATATCTTGAAGGGCGCTGTTAAAAATTTTGGTGGGCAATTGTAAATTAATGCAGTTATTTCAGTTGTTTATGTAGTTTCTAAAGAGTTGGGCGATGACGTTTGGGGATGAAGATTTTGTTCAAGTTTGAAATTTCAGTTATTACTGTAAATTAGATAACCAGCACGTTTTGGGCACTGTTCAGTAAATTAATAATGGCCATTACAGAATTAGGAAATTGTGTTTTATCTGGAAAATGAAATGTTCAGTTCCGTCGGAAATATTTAGTTCTTTGTTAACAGAGTTGAAATTAATAAAATGAATTAGAAAAAATGCAAGCTCCAATTCCCAATCCCCTGACATTTGTCCATCTCACAGAAATTAAGCGACTAAATATCGAGCCGTAAAAACCTATACTGATAATGATTTCATTTTGTATTCCCATAATAATGAGCGTTTGTTGTTAATCATTGAGTGAATGCCAAAGCAATCGTATCTTGCTATTAAAACTAAAATTGTCATTAATCCTGATGAAAACAAAGCTGTTGTTCGTTTTTTTCATTCATTGAACATTTGACATATAATGCTACAAGCGTGGTTTGAGTGTAATATTGGTGACAATAATGTTCCCAGAAACGGAACTGACAGTTTCTCAGAGAGTGTATTATTAATGAAGTAAAGTATAGTGTAAACATCTTTTCATTCGGACTTTGCATAGCTTTTTAATTACGCACTTAAAACGTATGATGCACTGATTTCACTCAAAGAGTATCACGTGTGGAAAGTTGCAGATTTTGCAATAATAGTTCACTCTTTTATGGTTCGGTAGCCCTTGATGTTTATGTCAATTTCCAGAATCGCAACTCGTGACATCAAATTCTTACAGTCTTCCTCGCAGTCAAATATGTATCAACGTAAAACACATGGTGAATCGTAAAATGCACCGAAGTTCACCTGGTTGGGGAATAAAAAAAAGCAACATTCAGTACTTATTGTCATAATATTTTAAAGCGAATTCCAAAAGTTCCAGTGGAACTAGGTGTCACTGTATTGTACTCATTTCGTGCGCATTTATAAATATTTACGTGCAGGCCTTGCCTTTAAACTTGCACACCTGATATAATTCTGGAGAAGCGAAGACGCGATAGTGCGGCTTCCGAAGTTGTTACGAATCTCTGAGAAATGTGGCTGTGAGAACTGGCAGGGCCCAGATCGCGTGTCCGTTGTTTTGCTCATCTGCGTGGAATTCCTTGTTTAGTTCCTCATTAGCATGTGTATCATCATTTTCAGCGCCTTGATTATGAGGAGATTTCACGATTGTGTCCGGAACTAGCCCCCACGTGCGTGTACTGCGTTTAATTCTTCGTTCTTTCTCACCTGTTTGGTAAAACACTCGCGTCATTGCCGTTGAGTGAGGTAATTCGGGGGAATAATCCCCGTTGCCGCCAACAAAACATGAAGTGTTTTGTACCGTGCAAGTGAACAAAATTTTATGTTGTGTAAGCCACGGAATGCGTTCGAGACGGTTTCTGTTTTATCGTGTTTCTTTATTTCAATCTTCAATCGAATTTGAATTGTTTTGTTTTGGTTATATTATTTATTATATGATTATTATTATATGATTATTCATTTTATATTAATTATTATATTAATTATTTTATATTAATTATTTTATATTAATTATTATATGATTATTCATTTGCACGTGTCCCAGCATTCACCACTCACAACAGTTGAACTAAATGCATCACAAGACAGTAATGTGTTTTCTCCTGTCTGCATGGTATTAAAATTATTACCAGACATTTTTCTGAAGTATGACCGCACTCCAAACATTCACGGTTTCGGTATTCTTTGTAATGAAAGCATAATTTATTGTGTGCTGAAGTAATTATAACAAGAGAGCATTGTTTAACCCGGAAAACTGGTAACAAAATATGCTAAGAGCTCATTAAGACCAAACGATCAGTTTCAGAGACTTTTTTCTGGCAAATCATATTTTGTTGTAGATTGTAATCTCTGAATAATTTTTATTAAGAATTATTCATAAGTGATATTCTATATGTTATAGAACTGCAAAATATAACCATTTTTTAATTTATAGATTCTCCTGACTCATTGACAACATACATATTTGTAGTTTTTTTGAGACGATGAAATTTTTGTCGGGCCGTTGACTTCTTCGCACCATTTTCCTGATTCTATTGAATATTATCTCTTCACCGTATTAAAGTCTACAGAATCACGTTCCTAGTTTTATTTTCTCGGTTTTCCCGGGCTCCTTTAAATAATCAAGTTTCAAATCTTTGAGACAGTGATTGCTTTGTCTCTCATTTGTTCCCTCATTTAAAATACGAACTTCTAACTTGCCACAGCATCTTGCAGACTGACAGAGATAAAACTTGGATAAAAAATTACTATAGCTGTTCCCGCGCGAGTTGAATTATGTTTATAATATTTATAATATCCTGGCCGGTTTGATAATGATAAAGAAGAAATAGCGCCTGAGATGTTGAATCGTAAAACTTCGTTTTGTTTAAATGTAACAACTGCCTACCTCAATGTTGTCTGTAGGAAAAACAAATGAAAACCGAAGGTCGAAAGATCATTAAACCAAAGAGATACAATAGCATGTAGATACAAATGGAATTTGCTCTGATTTGGAGTTGATGACTATAGAAGAATAAATTACCATTACTGTCAAAACTTAGAACTTCACAAATACTTCGGACTACATGAAAAATATGTATTATTGTCAGGAAAACAAGTAAAACAACTGTTTGGGTAGAAAAGAAGTAGAGCCGGATACAGTACTTGAAGTAATGCCTTGAATGGGAGGAGAGTGGCATATGTGGAGAGAACGAAATTTCGAGGAGAATTATAGTGTTCTTGAATGAAATTTCGAAATTTGGTTGTTGTTTTATTTTTATTTTGGGAAAAGAGACATTTATTTACAGATCTTTACATAGCTCGAGTGTCAAAAACATGCTGATTTCTTTTAACGTTTGTCACTCTCATGGCGTGAGGATAATGCCAGTTACAGATAATCAATCTAAGCCATCAAAACGTGGGATGTCAACTATATTAATTTAATGACGAATAATGAAATACATTGATTAAAATAAATAATTAAATGTAATATACAATGGTATGACTATGTGTAAATAATATAGAGCGGATTTCTATGATTTTGCGCATTATTGTGTGTTGCTTCAAGGCATTGCTAGGTAAAATTTCTTGACGTTTGGTTAGAATTGGATGCTAAGTAGATAAATATGTTTATGCATGTTTGACCATATGTGGCAGCTCTTTCCCGTTTGTGTATAGTCATGTAATTTACAGACGCATATTTTGCATATTTCGCTAAAATACGCTTTTCTCCGAAACGTTTCATCTTTTCATAGGATATTTTTTTTGTGACCGTTCATTGGTTAGGAATAGCTTGTCACAGTTTACCTTTTGTTTTATTTTCTATAGATGATTAAATATTTGTGCGAGTGTAGAATATTTCTCGATATTATATTTTTTTAAACCAGACAGAAGAAATGCAACAAGACATACAATATACTTCACGAACGTGAATATTCCTTCATATTTTTCCCGAAAAGTAAGGTCGATTGTATTACGTTTGCACAAAAAATATATTTTCATTCCAAGCATGTTTCTCCTGAAATTTTATCAAGAACGATTTATACAGCAAATGAAATATTGTTAATTGCATACTAAAGTGCATATTCCAGAACTTTTAGGTCATAATGCATATTTTAAAAGCATAATTAAATATTTTTAAGGCATTAAAATCATCCCCGAAGTAATTAAATTGTGTGAAGGGCTTAGAGCAGTAATAAGGTAATCCCCGCCAGTCACAACATCACGTTATTCGTAAATGTAAATATCTGGATTCTAATGAAAATGTAGCGTATATTTTTACTGTGTATGCCTTGTCCATAGTGACGAGCTTGGTGTAGTTATAAGATCAAAATCCATATTTTAACATTTACGAATAGCTGGAAGATTGCTGAAACTGGTGTGACTTATCTTGTTCTGCCCTAAGCCATTCATACATACTGTTTTGATTCTGTGACTAGAATTAATGAAATGTGAATAAAAATGGTGTTAGTATTTAGTAGACTGAGAAAATAATTGACCAGGCCGATTTCTGACTAGTTGTGTTTATATCCGGTGAAAGATCTGTTGCGAATCCGAATGCTTTTTGTAAGCCATCGATTGTTTGCTTTTGTTTTGATTAAAAAAGAAAAAAAGGTGTTTTGAAGAACAAATGACGAAAGGTGAAAACGTTTTCCATAAACAGGATGAGATACTGGAGAAGTCTGCATTTGACGAATCGACGGAATGACAAGCGAAACAGTATCCCATTCTTCGCTTACATAGTGAAGTATAAATGAATCTTAATAATGTTAGTAGGAATCTTTTCGTTTCCATTTTTTCTCTATTTGAATTAATTGATGTGAACATTTAAAAATGTGGAATATATAAATATAACACTGATTTATAAATTAAATTATTAGGAGGATCAAATTAATACCAGAGGGGATACGAAGCTCTCCAAGAGGGACAATCCCTTGGTTATGAAAGGAGGGACCTGAAACTGTGTAGGGCGACGAGGTAGAAATCTCTCACAGTTACAAGCCATTGGAAACATAATACCGAGCTCATACTTCGTCAAAGAGTTTGCATTAGCAAAAACCAAACGAGAACTTGCTTCGGAGGTGAACCATGCGTAAACGAAGCAATATGTGAAACTAACACGCCTCCCTTTGTTCACAGGAAGCACACACTCAACTGCCACCGCATGAAGAACGCTCTCTTCAGCGTGCTGTGTGAGATCAAGGAGAAAACAGGTGAGTTTGAATCGCCACACACACCACAGACTTCCCTCATGCTCAGCAGGAAAAAAAAAAAAAAAAAAAAAAACAGCGCGCGGAAAGCAACTCATAAAAGAAAAAAAATACGCAGCAAATTTATGCGTGGTTAGGGAAAGGACCGTTTAGTCGCGTCTATTGCCGTAAATTTCTTTGATGTCCGCTATTAATGCCGGTATTATTGGATGTAGTTCCCTCGGTGTAACAATCCCGGCGCCTTTGCGATCCTTTTTTTTTCTCGGACGTCGCATGTTTTCTGTTTCTCCCTCCACCTCCCGTCTCATAGAGTGGTGGAGACTTCGCGCGTTGTTTTTAAGGGAGCGCGAACGCGAGCTCTGATCTGCCCATTCGGGGGTCCCGTTGTCGACTCCCGCGGAGGTGACGGGTCGGGAACTGGGCGGGACGAGGCGTGCCTGGGTTTGTGTATCGGCTCTGCCATCACGGCTACTGCCGCCGTGCACTGTCGGGGCGGTCCCTTCACCAGCGCTGCCACCGCCGCTACTGCCGGCACCAACGCCTTGGCGTCGTTGCAATTTGCATAATGACTTCATTTTTAAGACGAAGGGCCTCCCGGCTGCTGTACCTCGGCCGGAGACGGCGCTCTGTCGAGCTTCAATCCCGGGATGCAATCGCCTTCTCGGTGAACCGGATCTTGGGTGGGAAAGCTCTGTTTACCTGGTTGACGGTGCCGTAGGCCAGAAATTGTGAACCGGCGGGTGGAAAGCGGAGGGTTAATATTACCGCCTTGGCAACTATTTTGTTTTACGATAATGCGCGGCGGGCAAGATGTTCTGAAATGCACAAAGAGAACGTCACAATGAACGTTTGCTAATGTTTAATCGATGATTTTTTTTCAATATAAAGATTTATGTTGGGTTAGAGAAAAGCAAAATAGAAATCAAACGTTGTGACATGTATTTATTGCTCTTAATAACATCAGATAAATTACATATTAACTGCCCTAGTTTTTGTTGTTGTTTGTTCAATAGAAATATCCTACCATCTATAATTTGGTTTGGTCTCTCGTCTCTTGACCTCCCTCTGTGAATAAAATGTCACTAATGTGTCAAAATTACGCCGCGGCTGGAAGTGCTAATTCCCTTTATTATCAGGAACTATAAAGTAATGTATGTATTTTCGATAACGATGAATTCACATTCGAATTATTTTAAAAACACAAGTGCAATCTGTGGGCGCTAACTTTTCGCGCAATCCTTGGGAATTTCCTAAGTTATCCACGTTCTTCGGAGTGGTTTTGGGCGATTCGGTTGTCAGCCTTTCATTTCGGTTGCTGTTTAAGCGACAATCTAACGTTCAAGAGCTCTGACTCGAAGTTGTTGATTAATTACGAGTCTATTGGATGTGTGTTTGTGCGTTTAACGCGAAACCTAAGAAATTAAAGAGTATTGCATAAAAAAATGTAGATCGCACGCCAGTTTGGTTGTCCTCAGGGTATAGTTTATTTACGAAATACGAAATTTAAAGGTAAGACATGTTGGCACCATATGCGAGTGACGCTTTTGACCACATATAATTCGTCAGCGTTTTGAGGTTACGCAGAGTTGTGTCCGAGGACGAGGTATTGCCTTTGTAAGCTCCACCAGCGCCACGCTTATTTGGGTATTAAGTATTTTTAATTTTAGATAATTGTTGAACCCGTGGCTCAGTTCATACCGGGGATTTTGGATCATTTAGCGAGGTGCGAAGCTTCTTAAAGCGATGAAGATGGGCAAGTGATGGTCTTACGAGGCAGGACCCGTGAGAAACCTGTCACGAACTGTTAATTTTTCACAAATTCTATATGGTGTGCCCGAGAATTGAGGGTGAGGTAAAAGTTAATTTCTAACCTCACACGTGTTGTCTGAATAATCATGCAATTATAGCAAAACGTAATTGAAGAACTTCATACAAAATCGACCTTCGTTCAAAATACAAACTTTTTAGGTTAAACGATAGACTGGGTGTGGAAACAGGTTGTGTTTTTTGAGAAAGGAGTAATATCGTAAGTGCCCGTATCTCCCAATCTGAAAGATTTGCCTTGAACATTTGATAAGCCTGAGTTGAAATTCGCATACTACAGTAGAAAAATTTGAAATTGTTGGTTTTTGGACTCTAGTAATTTTTGTAAAAACTGTATGTGTCTCTGAAGTTAGAGCTGTCAAAGGGTAAAGGTAATATGCCCATGCGGCGGTAGCGCTGTCACTCGGAAAAGTATCTTCAGTATTACACTTCCAGTATTCGGACCAGAGAGGTGTTTCCTGAAATGTATGGTGATGGGTGATACTGGAGAGAATGGAAGTTATGATCATTTAACGTAGTCTGGTGGGGGCAAGAAACGGGGAAACGGACAGTCTCTGAAGAAACTAGACGCGAACCCTTGGCCCTTCGGTAATTCCACTTGAAATGAACGGGGTTGGAACTGCAGGGCTGGGTCATTCTGTCTTTTCATAGTGGTTCCACTACACACTCCATGCCTAAAGGGCTTCATCCACATTTGGGCGAGACTAGCAAAGTTAGTTGGCGCTGGATGAAAATATGTCACCTCCTGAGGGAACACACACATTTTCAACTGGCTCAATCCAAAGGCAAGCCTCTTTCGAGAGCGGATGGGGCCTGTTATGAACCTCGCTGAACCTGAATGAATACGTGATTTAATGCGTAGATGACTCTGACGATACAGAAATTCCGATTGAACAGTGTTGGAATGGGGCAACCCAGACAAAATGAACGATTTGCCTGTTGACAATTCCACCCGGATCGTTCAAGATTTTCATGTCCGATACCGAACCGGGAGAGGTGGCTCAGGACATTAACTGATGTCACTACAGTGTCTGATCGGGAGGTCCTGGGTTCTAGTGCCGACGGTGGTAGGATTTTCGGCACTAGCTTGTCAACTCGGCTGAATTCAGTCGCTATCTGGAGGAGAATTCTAGCGGCCGGCTGCTCTGATCGGTAGTTTTCCATGGTTTCTCCAATCAACACTGGGCGAATGCTGGAGCAGTATCCTAACAAACGGCCCGCAAACAGTGCGCGATCTTTCCTTCCTCTTCCTTGTCCTATTCTCATCCCTTACTTAAAAAAACACACTTTAACATTCACTACACTACTACACTTGCCGGGAGATCGGTCGGGAGCTTAGAGCTTGTCTTCGCAGTGTTCCGCTGGTGGGAGATACGGTAGGTCGGCGGCGGATCTCGCCGTTCAGCTGGGGAAGGTTATCGCCTCTACCCGAGGAAAAATAACGTGCACTAAACTTCTGGGACTAATGACCTTAGCATTTAACGCGCCCGGAATCACTCACAGTCAGAGTCTGATACCGGCTTTTGGAAAGCCGCTCGTTTGATTTATTTGGTAAAAAAAGTAAAAACTATATATGACGTATGGGGGAGAAGAATATTTGCACCCGTTTTCTTGAGTATCAGAAGCCCATCCCAACATTTTAACGATAAATTGTTGAAAGTTAAAAGAACAACATTAATAATAATAATAATAATAATAATAATAATAATAATAATAATAATAAAATTTAGGAAAGCGGTGGATTATCAACATTTGAAAAACTAGACATTTTTGTTCCCGAGTTATAGAAAAAACTATTTTCAACTATAAACGAACTGCAGATTTGATATTTCTGCATTGCTAACAAAAGAGACTTACCCTCAGGTCTACTGCTACCACTACAAGCAAAAGGAGAGCTGAACAAAACGTGAGCCTAGTGAAGCTAAATTTTAAGTCAAGAAGCAAATTAAGGAGCCATCTCAGCATTTACTCAATGGATCAGGGAAACTGGACAAACGCCTGATCGAGACGGGTTGGCCCGGGGTCGCAACCCTATGCTACGCTGACCGCTGCAGCGCGGTTCGCGGTTAGAGCGCCGTCGCGTCCCGTTGCGTCGCGTCGCGTCGCGTCGCGTCGTTCAGCGACGAGGCGACGTCCGTTTTTACGCCGCCACCGCCGCCGCGCCCAATTAACAGGAGCGCGTGCCGCTGCCGCCGCCGCCGTCGTTGTCTGTTTGTTGTCCCACGATTGCGCCGCCCCGCCCCGCCCCCCTCCTGTGCGCCTCGCCGCGACACTGCGTCGTTGTAGTCGTCGACGCTGCGTTTTTGCCCGGGCGCGTTTTCGCCTAGCAGCCGCTGTTGGGGACCCTCCTTAGACTGCCCAATGCCATGTAAGAATGCAATCAAGGAAAAATAAAAAACACAAACAATAATAATATAATAATAATACATCATTAATATCATAACAATACATCATAATAATACGTCATCATAACAATAAATAATAATAATAATAATAAATACAACATTAAATATACTCAATTCCCAGAAAATATATCAAATTCACAGTGCATAAATATTTAGGGTCTAGTCATTCGACCTGTTTTTGTCTGATCACTAACTCTAAAAATATTTAAATGACAAAATGAAAATAGAGATAGTCCTAGCCGCGGGCGACGATTGCCTTCATTAGTTGCCTCTTGTTTACTCTTTAATAATATTTTTTAAATTTCTACATGAGATAATTTATACTTCGACAAGAGGAAAGAAAATACATAAATGGTTGTTTGTGAGAATTTTTTTGAGCTATTTATTGCTGGAATTTTGAGTGTATCTCATTTGTTTTTGTAGCTTTGCTAATGCATAAGAAAAGACCGCAATACTCCAAAGGATAATAAGCACCCAAATACTACTTCGTATTTATGAAAAAATGCGCTATGATTGAATATTTTCTTGGGTTCTTTTAGTACAAGATAAAATGTATAGTTTCTGTATAGTTTAGTGATAATATTGCTACTTGCTTAGGAATATTTTAATTGTCCTGAAAATGTATAATTTATTATTGCCTAAGAAACCTCTTGTATCTAAAATAGGCGTAAATCTAGAAACGACAATTTTGTTTTTGTATCTCATAATTTAAATAGTAGCATAGACTTCAGTTTTTTGTATTTGCGTTTCTCAACCCAAAAATACTGGTTTAACAAAATCAAAAAAAAATTTTCGTTCACTTGTGTAAGAGTGAATATCAGTTTTAAGAAGGAAGCTCATTTTCATTAGAAACGGAGCCTCATTAACTAGAAATAGTTGTTTTTTTTGACGTTTAACATCTTGATTATTCCGATCTATTATGAATTCTTGAGAATTGCTGGGAGCGTCCGATTTCAATTCCCGTCGAATGATTGTTCTGCGGGCGGAGTGGCTCCAGTTGCGCCCCGGGCGGGCGGTTTGGGCTTTAGCTTCGCCCCCGCCGCCAGCTTTCCCTTGTCGCCTGCTAATTGTGGAGATGAATTCGCTCGCTCGCCGCTTAGCGTGGGGACTCCTCGCCGGAGGCGGCGGCGCCATCTTAGCTTCGTCTCGGGACAAAGGGTTTCGTTTGAGAGAGAGAGAGAGAGGAGCGACGGAGGTGGAGGAGGGAGTTTGGGGGAGCCGACCCGTCGGGCAGCGCCACGCGGCCGTCTCCTTCGCCTTCCACGCCTCCGCCTTCGGCTCCAACAACATATAATCCTCAGCCTTTGACTCGTCTGACGCTTTGCCCGCCTTCGCCGCATCGTCCTTCTCCTCCTTCGTTCTCTTCTCCTCCTTCGCTGTCTCCTCCTCCTTCGCTACCCCCTCCTTCGCCGTCTTCGGCTCTGCCAACATATAATCCTCCGCATGTGACGAATCTGAAGATTCGCCCTCCTGCGCCTTCGCCGACTCCTCCTCCTCCTCCTCCTCCTTCTTCTTCTCCTTCTCCTCCTCCTCATCCTCCTCCTTCTCCTCCTCATCCTTCTCCTCCTCCTCCTCCTCATCCTTCTCCTCCTCCTCATCCTCCTCCTTCTCCTCCTCATCCTCCTCCTTCTCCTCCTCATCCTCCTCCTTCTCCTCCTCATCCTCCTCCTTCTCCTCCTCATCCTCCTCCTTCTCCTCCTCCTTCGCTCTCTCCTTGTCCTTCGTCGCTTCGTTGGCCACCTTTGGCTCCGCCAACGCATAATCTTCCGCCTTTCACTTGTCTAACGCTTCGCCCGCCTTCGCCTTCGCCGCATCGTCCTCCTCCTCCTTCGCTCTCTCTTCCGCCTCCGCCAGCGCCTTCGACTCTGCTAACATATATTCCTCCAAGTCTGATTCATCTGAAGATTCGCCCGCTTTCGTCGATTCGTCCACCTTCTCCTCCTTCGCTCTCTCCTCCTCATCCTTCGTCGCTTTCTCGGCCGCCTTTGGCTCCGCCAACGTATAATCCTCCGCCTTTCACTCGTCTGACGTTTTCCGCGCCTTCGCCACCTCGTCCTCCTTCGCTCTCCTCCACCTCGTCCTTTGCAGTTTCCTTCGCCGCCTTCGGCACCAACAACATATAATCCTTCACCTTTCACTCATCTGACGCTTCCTCCGCCTTCGCCGCCTCATCTTTCTCCTCCTTTGCTCTCCTTCTCGCCCTTCAACGCTTCCTCCTCCTCCTCCGCCACCACCACCACCAGCACCAACACCTCCTCCTCCGCCACCTGCAGCTCCGCCAACATATAAATCCTGTGTCTGAATCCGACCCTTCGTCCGCCTTCGCCGTCTCGTCCTTGTCCTTTGCGTCCTCCTCTTTCTTGTTCTTCGGCTCCTTCTTCGCCCCTTTTGCCTGCTCCTCTTCCTCCGCCTCCACCCTCCCATCGCCACCGTCGCCTCAGCATTTGTCATGGCCGCCTGTTAGTTTATCCTGGAGAGGCCGGAATTCTCACCCCCTCAGCGGCCGAGCCGCTGCGCTGTGTGTGTGTACGCTTATATATGTGTGAGTGAGTGTGTGTGTTTGTCTGTGAGCTACGCCGCGTGCGGTAGCCGGGCGTAGCGGCCGCCAGTATTTATTTACTCGCGATTCCCTGTTGTGCCGCCATGTTGCGGCCCGGGCACGCTTGGAAGCCTTTGGGCCTCCTCACTCTGGTAAATACCCAAAGAATGGACATTTACGTGGAAGCGGTCGTTCTAAAAACAGTCCGTAAAAATTGGGTTATTCCTAGAATACGTGTGCTTGGAAATAACATCCTTGCGGATGTAAATACTTCTATAAATAAGTGCGCTTGGGTGTATGAAAACAGATTACGCGGGAAAGTATTTCATTTGGGGGATTGTCAGTTGTTGTTTTTTTATTGTGACTTGTTTTCAAGTTACTCCTTAATAATTAGTAGTGGTGTTTCGGCGAATTTTAAAGAATGAAATTTTGTGTCTTGTTGTTGGTAGTAGACAATCTTTAAAGAATTTTTTAAACAAGATTTTCTTAGTTGTGTGTATCAGTTGAACCTGCTCTAATACGTGCTCTAGTATGTAAAGTAACTTGCTCTTGGATGTATAAAGTTGCTCTAGAACCTTTCGATCTGTAATGAAATCATAATTTCACAAGTGTGCATTGAGAACAATGGATGATGAATATTCAGAAATTTGTGAGCCATTTATAACATTGCTTCCAACATTCTTACATTCCTAATATTTCCGTTTTACATGATGTTGAATTCACGAAAAGGACAGCAATGTTTGTTTAAAATTATTGCGTCTCCAGTAGTAACTAACAGATCTACCAGGACACGTTTGTGTGACAAGAAATTAAGCCTATTATTTTCGTCCAGAAATCTGAAAGGAACGTGACAGGCAGACAACACAGTGGTAGCCATTGTGACTCAGCGGAATGTTGATTGAGCGAAAGAAAAGAGTGGAGGAAAGTTGCAATTTTTAGTAAACAAACATCGTCTACCCTACGGGCGGAGAAAGGAACCCTTATATACTACATATTATTTTACTGTAATGGAGTAACCTTCGGCGTCCGCCTGTCACTCACGGTCATTTTTGTCTACCAATCGAGACAAATGAGGTGTCCATCGACGCGTCTCGTGTCTCCTGGTGGAGAACTTATTTTTTGTGAATCCATCCAGAAGATTTTAAGACACTTCTCTAAAAACGTGTTTTTACCTTTTTAGACAACGAAAACGCAGTGTGAGTGACTAGGGACACCTAGAGAGGCAAGGCCGGATTAAGCTTAATGTAGGGCTTAGGCACAATTTTTTCGTACGCCTTACGAAAATTATAGGACAGTATTAAACGGGAATTATTGGACCTTTAAAAAAAAAAAAAAAACTGTAATTTAGGGGATACAATTCTTTCGAAATTTACGTCGTCTGATGTGACTAAAAGATTTCTCGTTGTGATTTTTAATTTTCTTCGCGCTCTTTTACAGACCTACGTAATGTAATGTGTATATTGTAATGTATAAATTACTGAAGTTTTTAAGATTATAAAATCGATAATTTTGTTGTATATATGTGATTTATTTATTTTTAGTTCTGAAATAAACTTAAAAAAAAATATCAGGAGACCCTCTCGTAGGCCCCGGCCTAAGCCCTGTGCCAAACGTGTCTACTGGTTAATCCGTCCCCGTGCAGAGGTGATCAAAAGCTCAATCGATTCCTCTCGACAAGACAGATCGATAGGCGCAATTCTTAGTCGGTTCTCTCTAGGATATTCTGAAAGAGTTGTAGAAATCACGAGTTTTTCATGGTTGTATGGGATGGAGTATTGCGTATGTTGTCATAGAATCGTGTAAAAATATGTAGCCTGGGGAGACAAACAAATAAGAGAAGCGTTTGATGTCTGAAGGAAATGATGAAGTATGATAAAAAGAAGACTAGTAAAATTGTATGATTTGTAAATACAGTAAAGCTTTATTAACACTAATTCTAAGGGACCGAAATAATACGAGTTCGTGTTATAACAATTCGTGTTATCCCAATATTATAATGTCCGTATTACCGTAATCCCTTGCCGGGACCGATGTTTTGTTCGTGTTACGGCGAAATTCGTGTTAAGCGAATTCGTGCTAACGAGAGTTTACTGAGTAATAAAAGAGTTTTTACTAAAAGGAAGTAGTAATCAACAGAGTCAGCAAAATAAGTTTAATATATATTTACAATATCAGGTTTCACTGCATTTACGAGTACATTGGTGAAACGCTGTGAATTCCTATATTCCCTTTCCAACATTCATTTGAATCGTTACGACTTAATTCACAATTGATTCACATTGACGTTTACAAGGTAAAATTCGCATAAAATATTTCTTAACCATCGGCTTTCCGAACATCGAAACTGGTGCCACTCGTTTAAGCAATCATATTACCTTGAAATTTTAACAAGTGTCAAATAAAACAAGGTGACTGTAGATTGGTATTCGAGATCGGAAACGCACTAGGCTCCTGAAGGTCCGTTCTGCAGTGCAGTGATGCTGGACAGGATCGTATATGTCAATCGTATTTTGTAATGTGAACACCGTAACAATATAAAGATCCGTTAAAAATTAAGTTTTTTGTAATGGTCAACTGTGGTTTTGTCGGCACTATTGTAATTTGGATAGAATTTGTTTATTCTCTGAACAGAATGCTTTCTTCACCCTTTTCATGAACAATTTCAAACTATCGTTACGTATGAGAATTACAATGTATTTAATCAATGTGAAGCACCAATTACTATTAAAAGCAATTAGAAATGTATGAATTAACAAATTTTAACATAAAATTAAAGTCATAAAAATTTTAATTAAGGAATTAATGTAATCCGGCGTTCTGGACACATGTGGATCTATACTTTTAATGGGGGGCGAATCAAAAGGGAAGAGGGGTCAGGGAGGTATGTGACCCCTGCCTTGAATCTTTATAACATACGAACCCCTTTCAATAAACAATAAACTACTAGTAATAAGATATTTAGTTTTCCCTCTCTTATAGATTTTATAGAATGCTTAATATATTTTGAAAACGAAAAGTAACTCGTTGGTCTCATGGTGGCCAATGTGAACAATCTAGGGCCGAAGACTTATCGAAATATAACAACTTTATCGATTGTAAGAAATATTATATATGTACACATCGCGCTATTGTTGGACGAATTGACACATCTAAAAAAATATTTACCAGGAGATACGTTTTATATTGAGCGGAGCTATTTCAGGATGAAAGGCGATGCTTTTTACTCTATAAATCAGCTATACCTTGAACTGTCTATGAAATTTTAAATAGTAAAAATAATTATGTTCTGACCATTTTTCGCTGAAGTAAAAATTGATGTTTTTGACTTGTCACTTTTCTCTCGGCGAAGCGAGTAAATGTTTTTAAATGTGTTAGTTGTTTCTTTTTATAAGGACTCGAACATGTTTGTAACGAGCGCTGAATAGGAACGCCACCGGTGGGAGCGAGTGCGCAGGCGGTGGAGCGCGTTGGGCAGCGAGCGCATGGACGCCGCGGCGTGCACCGCCCGCCCGCGCGCCCGTCGTTTCGCGCACTTTCGCCCGGCACGCGCTCTGCGCTCTCGGCGCGCTGCGCCGCTTGCGCAACCGGCGCGTTCGCGAAACGGGAGCGCTGCCTGCGCCTCCGCCTCCGCCTCCGCTTCTGCCTCCGCTTTTGCCTCCGCCTCCGCTTTTGCCTCCGCCTCCGCTTCTGCCTCCGCCTGCGCCTCCGCTTCTGCCTCCGCCTCCGCTTTTGCCTCCGCCTCCGTCTCTGCCTCCGACTTTGCGTCTGCCTCCGCTTCTGCCTCCGCCTCCGCTTCTGCCTCCGCTTCTGCCTCCGCCTCCGCTTCTGCCTCCGCCTCCGCTTCTCCCTCCGCCTCCGCTTTTGTCTCCGCCTGTCTCCGCCTCCACCTTCGCCTCCACATCCGCCTCTGTCTCTGTCTCCGCCTCTGCCTCCGCCTCCGTCTCCGCCTTCGCCTCTGCTTCCGCCTCTGCCCCTGCCTCCTCTTCCAATTCCACCTGCGCCTTCGCCTCTGCCTCTGTCTCTACCTTCGCCTCCGCCTCTGCCTCCTCCATCACCTCCGCCTTCGCCTGTGCCTCCACCTCCACTTTCGCCTCCGCCTCTGCCTCCACCCCCGCTTCTGCCCCTGCCTCCTCCGCCTTCGCCTTCGCCTTCGCCCCCGCCTCGGCTGGCCCCTCCCCCGCCCCCTATGTCTTCCTTCGTATCCGTCTCCTACATTAATGCTTCTTCTTCGCCTTTTCCGACCCCTCCCTGCACCTTATTTGCTTCCGTCTCCATCTCTTCCTTTATCTCGGTCTCCTCGTACACTTAAGCATCTGCTTCTCCTTCTCTCCCTTTGGCAGCCCTTCCCCCGCCTTATTTGCTTTTGCCTCCATCTCTTTCTTCGTATCGGCCTTCTCTTACACGTATCCATCGTCTGTCGTTTTCGCCTTCGCCTTTCCCGGTCCCTCCTTAGGCCCCCTGCCTCATTTCTTCCTTCGCATCTGTCGCCTTCTTCGCTTGCGCCTTTGCCAGCCCCTTCCCCGCCTTAACCTTTGCTATCTGTCAACTCCTACTCCTATGCATCTCCCGCCCTCCCCTCACTCAATCTGCGCCCCGTGCTGCTCTATCATCCTACACCATTGTCCCCGTCTTTGGTTTCACCTCCTTCGTCATGGCTTCTGCCTTCCCCTGCGCCTCTAGCCTCCCCTGCCTTTGCTTCTGAGGCAAAGCGTGCTTTGTTGCCACCCGTTCTCTCTTCGTGTGTTTTTCATGATAACCTCTCTAACACATCCCACCATCTGTAACTCTTGACCAACGTTTCATCTTCTCATCTCCTTTTCCTGGTCCCCCACCCCTCAATGTCGCTTGCTTTCTTCCCTACCTGGAATATCCGTTTTCTGATTCTCCTCCATAGATTTAATGTATCTACCTAGTTTTGGATCCCCCTTTCCTGTTATTCCCATTATTTGGAGTTTATTACTTATTTAGAACTTTTCAAGCCATCTTCGCCCTCAATCATCAGCCCAGTGATCATTATACAACAATTTCTGGCACACCATAGCGTTTTCTTTGTCTCGTATTTCAAGTGTGTTCATCGTCGGGTCTTCTACTCTCTATCATCTTATCCTTTTTGCATCGAAGTATCTGCTAGAATACCATGAATGCTTCATTGTATCAATCTGTCACGAAAACGTCTCCATGTATTCTGCATTCTTAACCTGCTTGGTTCGTATGAACATCCTCTGCAACCGAACATCCATCTGCCTTCCTAATTCATCTCATCTACCTCCTGGTTATATCCAATGGAATAACATTGTATTCAGTGGAATAACAATTGTATTCACCTCCTAAATTTTGCCTTTCGCTTTTGCTCTCCACAGGTGCATATCCATCCCGTGTCCTCCACCGTTTCAGTGGAATCATTGTCGCATCTTCCTCCAGAACTCCGTGCTTTTTTCATCTGCTTTACCTCGGCAAACAGATTGACCTCTATCTCTACCTCCACCTCTCGTTTCACGTTCGCCTCTGCCTCACCATTTCAACGGAATCGTTGACGTAGACGCGTCCAAAGCTTCGCCGTACGCTCTTTGTACAGGATAGCCTCTTTCAGGAAAACAGGAAAAAAATCAGGGAATTTCATTGCTTTAGAAAAATCAGGGAATTTGTAGAAGAATTGTTAGAAATCAGGGGTAATTTTGGGAGGATTATAAAACTAAATATTATTCTTTAAAATATGAGTGGAGCGTTCTTTTTTCCTCAATTTTTATATGGTGAGAAAATGTCAATTTGTACCTTTTAACGGCGAAATGAGAGAGATGACTAATTTGAAGGGAATAAATTCAATATTTTCTTTAAGTAGTGTGAAATAGTAAATCTCACGAAAAAAAAATGCCCTGAAAAAAACTGGGAAAATCGAAGAAATTTGTTCCAAGAAGTGAGTGGCCCCCCTGCTGTATTGCTTGTCCTCTTCGCCTCCGCCTGTGCGTCCGCGGGCGGGTTTTTGCGCGTGGGCCGTCGAGCGTTTTAGGCCATCCCGCGCGTCGCCCGGTCAGTGCGCCATACCGACGCGGAGTATTTTCGCGTGGCTACGACACGGAATGCTGTGCACTCCACCGACACCCTTCCGGCCCATGACTGGCCACTTTTTGCGGCGGACCCCGGCTAATATGAAGTCATTTGTCATTGCTGACCTCCCGGAATGCCCAGTGCGTTTGATCCCACGCCACCAAGCCCGCGGCTTCGATCACGTTTATGTAAATTTGAGCGCTTTTGTGGAACGAGTTTCCTCTCACGTTTTGTGGATACCCATATCGGACGTTGAAGTTGTTCAAGACGTTCATCGACGGATTCTTTTACAATGGAAGAAAAGTGCTCATACGTTGAAGATAAATGTTTTTGAAACTTAAGCACATACACAATTATGTTTCTTTAGTCTCAAGAGGTAACCTTATTAACTTGGATGTTGTAAATGGATGTTTCAAGATCTACAGTTTGTTTTCAGTATATTTTCAGTATAGTTTCTAATAAAATGTGTTTACAGAAATATTTTTGTAAGGGCTTCAGCAGTTAAAATGCTTTACAAGAGGAAAAACTGTCTGATGAAGTGAACGGTTAAGAATTTGTTCAAAATATACAAAGCACAATGTAAAATAAAATTTCGTCAGCACTTAAGTTATGTTCAAGAATTTCATTTGAACAAGATTTAAAATTGCAATGAAAATGAGAAGGAATTCTGTAAAAACAACCAGTTATTTTTCATAAAAATAATTCAATCAAATATTTTTCGATTTCGTTAGCATGTTGAATTTACATTGAATATGGGTAATCGGGAAATTGCTGAGCAACCCCAGTCAGAATGTTTGTCCTAAGTCCTTCCAAAATCCTAATTGTATGTATCACGCAAATTTCTACTAGTATTTCCATTATATAAATTTTACATAAAATAGGCCAAAGAGAACGTTAACAAAGTCTAGATAGTGAGAAAGGACAAACCAAGGTCCATAAGAAAAAAAAAAAAAAAAGAGACGCGCAGGGGCGGACTCAGGGGGAAGGAATCATTTTGGAAGGAGTGGAGCAAATTTTTGTTGCCCCCCAAAATGTTTTTGGGCAAATATTTTTATTTAATTGTTAGCTTGAACTGTAAATTTATAAATGGATCATTTTCTGAATATGACACAATAAATATGGCAATTGTTTTGAATACATTAGAATGAAGAAAAATGAGTGCACTTTCAAGGGGGGGGTGCCCTTCCCTCTTGTGGATCCTCAGGGTACGTGCCCGATAGCAGATCTAGGAGGCATCGAGACGTGGACCGGTAGCGGTAGCTCAGTGCATCAACTGATGTCACTGCAGCGCCTCTAACCGGGAGGTCCTAGGTTCCCACTCTCCACGGCGGCAGGATTTTCGACACTAGCTTTTCAGCTAGGTCGAATTCAGCTGCTGTCTGGAGGAGAATTCTAGTGGCCGGCTGCTCTGATCGGTAGTTTTCCGTGGTTTCTCCCATCAACACCAGGCGAATGCCGGAGCAGTACCCTACCAAACGGGCCACGGACCGCGCGCGATCTGTCCTTCCTCTTCCTTGTCCTATCCTTTCCCCTTACACACACACACTAACATGCACTACACTACCACATATTCCGGGAGACCGGTCGGGACCTTAGAGCTTGTCCCGGCTGGGGCGGGGCCCCGCTGGTGGGAGAGTCCTGGTTTGGGGGAAACCCCAGTAGCCGACGGTTGGTCGGCGCCGGATCTCGCCATCCAGCGGGGGAAGATCACCGCCATCTCCCGAGAAAAAAACATGCACTACACTCACGGGACTAATGACCTAAGCAGTTGACGCGCCCGGAAACACGAAAAAAAATCAAAAAATGAAAATCGAGACGTGGTGATTTAGGTGGGACTGTCTGCGGTCGTCCTTCCCGGCAGCAACAAAACCCTCTCGGACGGGGAGAGGGGGGAGCGTTGTGGGGGGCGCGGGGGCGCGCTTTTTATAAATCGGATGGACGTGTGCAAACAGTCATTCGAACGCTCTTGCGGTCGCGCAGCCCGTCGGGTCAGAATCGGTGACCTCGAGGATAGTCGGGCAACTTCCAGCGTTTGCTTCCGAACTCGCTAGCCGCGGAGCGTTTGCCCCGTCCGTCCACGAGGGATTTTAAAGGCGCGAGCGCGATGGCGAGGTGTAGGCTGAACCGATGCGAAATGTTGACGATTCCCCAGTTTGCCACTAGCGAACGCTAACTAATATTGTCAGTTGCGTTCCGTCGGCTGCGGTTCCGAGCGAGCGGTTTGCTCCGGTTCGTTGCAATTTGGCAGTTTGCGTCTGTATTTGGAACTTGTGTGTTCACTTGTTCACTTAATTTAATGCATTAATTAATCTTTAGGGCATCTGAAAATTAATTTGCAAACGATCTGAAGGTGGGGAAAAACTAATGTCCCAGAAATGTGGTCTTTTTAATATTAAGTTTCTTTTGATTGTCATATTTATATTGATAAGATGTTCCATTTATTATTGACAATCATATTTAAAATAAAAATTATGAATATTTGTTTTATTACATCATTAATTATTTATTTATTAATTATTTATCATCCTTTATTACGCAGATCTCTGAAATGTTCATAATTTTTATTTAAAATATGATTGTCTAAATTTCAGAGATTAAAGAGACAATTTATTAATTGTCTCTTTAATCCCTGAAATTTTATACATTTTCTGAAATGGCATCAAGCGTTTTTTATCAAATTTATTAATTTTATTAAAATTGTAACAATGTTTTAGAAACTGATATATTAAATATATTACCAATATAACATGCAATGACATTTAATTCCTGTACATTTTGAAGCCAGGCTTAATGAAACGGTATTTAGTGGGAAGGTACAGTATTTAGAATGATCGTATTCGTGCATTGTTATCACGGCAGAAATTCACCAACCAAGGTACCGATAATATTCATATCGAACCCATGATAACAATGAATACCGATAAATACAAACTTGTATTCCAAAGTGCCTAATAGATGGAGCTTTCTAGTTGCGGTCTCCTGCTGCTGCATTTGAGAATATCGTTTCGTGAGTGTCGTTATACCACGCGACAGACATTCAGAGATCTTTTAGGATTGCTTCACGTTCCGATGATGATGATGATGATGATGATGATGATGATTGCCATATTCCGTCCCTTGGACTGGTTGAAGATAATAGGAGTGTTCATGATGGTTGCCTGATGGGGAGGGATGATGCTTTCATGGGGTGCGTGATGGTATGAGCCAACCATGGCACAATCCGGAGGTGAAAACAGTCATGCTTTAGGCTGAGTGTAAACGTCAAGAATTGCGCACTGAATTTCTTTCAGGAATTTAGTTTAAGGAATCTGAACGCCAAGGTGCCTTAGAATCGAATTATGAGTCGTGCACATTCAAGATCTGTGGATAATGTATTTTCATAAATAAATGCTTAATTTGAAAGGCCATTTTAAATAGTGCCCTGCTCGTCCATGTTCGACCTAGAATATTACATGAAAAAAATAATCAATTAAAATGTCTTTTTTAATTACAAAATTAGATATAATTTGATGAATCAAGTCGTGACGATTGAAGTGTATATAGGAAAGAGATTATAGCATTTCACAGCCTTTCACCAATGTATTCTGAGGTGCATTAAAACAAAAACACATGTTTTTCCAGATCCATTCGATTTGCCACCAGAGACCTGTTTTTGTGGAGAAATTCCTTACAATTTTCTGGATGGATTAAAAAAATCGTTTCACTGTGTGGAGATCGAGACGCGTCGAGTGATACCTCATTTGTCTCGATTGTTAGACCGGAAGAAGTCTAACCGTGAGTGACGGGCGGACACAAGTTACTCGATTACTGTATAAGGGTTTTATTTATTTATATATTTATTTATTTAACGTCAAAAACAGTTAAAACTGTGTATAACGTGCTATGTGGAGAAGTGAATTCTGTGCACATTTAAATTTAAAAAAAACCGCTCCCATGTAATAAAATCTATTTTCAAGGATAAATAAGAAAAAAAATCCGCGACAACATGGAAACGAAAATTTGAATAACTATATTTCCCACTGAATTCTAGAAGACGTGCACAGATAATGAAGTTACATTTATGTCCAGAAGCAAAACAAGGGGCCATCTCAGCATTTGCTCAATGGATCAGGGAAACTAGACGAAAAACCTGATCGAGATGGGGGTCTTTGACCTAGGATGGACGAGTAAACACGCGCGCAAGTTTTTCAGATTGAGTGGTAGAGTTTTGGATGGTCAAAGTCTGGTGAATTCGGACTCCGAGAGTAGGCGGGGGAAGGAATGACATTCGTTTTTAACCCTTCTCCTTTGCAGGACATTTCGAAAATGAAAACTTCACAAATCTCAGCAGGATCGAACTATATTTAGATGTTTATTAGTTATTGTAATTTATATTCTGACTAATGCTGTTGCACATGGCATTATCTTTGTTTGAAAAAATATTTCTTGTGAACGAAATTATGTTGTCGAACAACTGCGGGATTATCATGACTGAAATATACAAAGAATGCAGCACGAGAAAAATAGAGGCAGCAGATAGTTCCTATTCAGGAGTGGAGGGAATTTCTGACCTGTATCTCACTACAAATTTACTAACGTATCCATAGTCACGTTGCGTAATGATCGTAAAACAATCCTGGATGTTGACGTAATTTGGTGTACAGTGTATATTTTACAGCCAATTTCAACAAATTGAAAGCCCGACAACTTTCCCTTTTTGGCAGAAAGAATACAAATCTATGCTAATGCGTTAAGAATATTACAAAAAAGAGAGGATATAAAATTGTATTAACGAGGCAACTTTCAAGTATTTAGGACGCAAATGGGCAGAAATCTTTCCGGGAGTTTGAAAATTCGTATACATGTGGTAAATATTCTAACCACCTCAGATCTTTCGTCCGGAAAATTCTGATCAGCTTCGGAGTGCTTACTGAATCCTGGAATTGTATTTCAGACGCGAATCTTGACGTTTACGCCCAAACCTTCGTGGACCCCGAATCCGGCTCCTTTGGCCCCGCGTACTCGCAGGCTCTCTGGAGCCCCTTCGACACCGCGAGGCAGGCAATTGTGATACTATCCAAATCCAAATTACAAAAAAGAGAGGATATAAAATTGTATTAACGAGGCAACTTTCAAGTACTTAGGACGCAAATGGGCAGAAATATTTCCGGGAGTTTGAAAAATCGTATACGTGTGGTAAATATTCTAACCACCTCAGATCTTTCGTCCGGAAAATTCTGATCAGCTTCGGAGTGATTACTGAATCCTGGAATTGTATTTCAGACGCGAATCTTGACGTTTACGCCCAAACCTTCGAGAACCCCGAATCCGCCTCCTTTGGCCCCGCGTACTCGCAGGCTCTCTGGAGCCCCTTCGACACCGCGAGGCAGGCAATTGTGATAATATCCAAATCCAAATTACAAAAAAAGAGAGGATATAAAATTGTATTAACGAGGCAACTTTCCAGTATTTAGGACGCAAATGGGCAGAAATATTTCCGGGAGTTTGAAAATTCGTATACGTGTGGTAAATATTCTAACCACCTCAGATCTTTCGTCCGGAAAATTCTGATCAGCTTCGGAGTGCTTACTGAATCCTGGAATTGTATTTCAGACGCGAATCTTGACGTTTACGCCCAAACCTTCGTGGACCCCGAATCCGCCTCCTTTGGCCCCGCGTACTCGCAGGCTCTCTGGAGCCCCTTCGACACCGCGAGGCAGGCAATTGTGATAATATCCAAATCCAAATTACAAAAAAAGAGAGGATATAAAATTGTATTAACGAGGCAACTTTCCAGTATTTAGGACGCAAATGGGCAGAAATCTTTCCGGGAGTTTGAAAATTCGTATACATGTGGTAAATATTCTAACCACCTCAGATCTTTCGTCCGGAAAATTCTGATCAGCTTCGGAGTGCTTACTGAATCCTGGAATTGTATTTCAGACGCGAATCTTGACGTTTACGCCCAAACCTTCGAGAACCCCGAATCCGCCTCCTTTGGCCCCGCGTACTCGCAGGCTCTCTGGAGCCCCTTCGACACCGCGAGGCAGGCAATTGTGATAATATCCAAATCCAAATTACAAAAAAGAGAGGATATAAAATTGTATTAACGAGGCAACTTTCCAGTACTTAGGACGCAAATGGGCAGAAATATTTCCGGGAGTTTGAAAAATCGTATACGTGTGGTAAATATTCTAACCACCTCAGATCTTTCGTCCGGAAAATTCTGATCAGCTTCGGAGTGTTTACTGAATCCTGGAATTGTATTTCCCGCGAATCTTGACGCCGCCCCCAAACCTTCGGGGCCCCCGCCGCCCGCCTCCGCCGCCCGCCGCCCGCCGCCCAGGCCCGCCTTCGCCGACCCGCGAGGCAGGCCAATTGTGATAATATCCGTCAAAATTACAAAAAGAGGATCATAAAATTGTATTAACGAGGGCAGCACCCGGTATTTAGGACACCAAATGGGCAAATATTTCCGGGAGTTTGAAAATTCTGTTATGCGTATGGCAAATAAATATTCCGCCACCTCCGAATCACCGTCCGAGGAAAATTCTGATCAGCTTCGGAGTGATTACTGAATCCTGGAATTGTATTTCAGACGCGAATCTTGACGTTTACGCCCAAACCTTCGAGAACCCCGAATCCGCCTCCTTTGGCCCCGCGTACTCGCAGGCTCTCTGGAGCCCCTTCGACACCGCGAGGCAGGCAATTGTGATAATATCCAAATCCAAATTACAAAAAAAGAGAGGATATAAAATTGTATTAACGAGGCAACTTTCCAGTATTTAGGACGCAAATGGGCAGAAATATTTCCGGGAGTTTGAAAATTCGTATACGTGTGGTAAATATTCTAACCACCTCAGATCTTTCGTCCGGAAAATTCTGATCAGCTTCGGAGTGCTTACTGAATCCTGGAATTGTATTTCAGACGCGAATCTTGACGTTTACGCCCAAACCTTCGTGGACCCCGAATCCGCCTCCTTTGGCCCCGCGTACTCGCAGGCTCTCTGGAGCCCCTTCGACACCGCGAGGCAGGCAATTGTGATAATATCCAAATCCAAATTACAAAAAAAGAGAGGATATAAAATTGTATTAACGAGGCAACTTTCCAGTATTTAGGACGCAAATGGGCAGAAATATTTCCGGGAGTTTGAAAATTCGTATACGTGTGGTAAATATTCTAACCACCTCAGATCTTTCGTCCGGAAAATTCTGATCAGCTTCGGAGTGATTGCTGAATCCTGGGATTGTATTCCAGACGCGAATCTTGACGTTTACGCCCAAACCTTCGAGAACCCCGAATCCGCCTCCTTTGGCCCCGCGTACTCGCAGGCTCTCTGGAGCCCCTTCGACACCGCGAGGCAGGCAATTGTGATAATATCCAAATCCAAATATCAATATTTCAAGTGTCGGGCGTATCGCTGCATCACTCCCACCTTGGGCCCGGTCTCTCATCCCGTCCCGCCGCCGCCGCCGCCGCCGCCGCCGCCGCAGAAGCCGCCCAACCCAACCCGCGCAGCGCAGCCGCCGCCTCGCCGTCGGAGGCCGGCACGCCGCACCACTTGGCTACACCGCACGCGGCTAAGAATAGCAGCGACGGACGAGGCGGCGGCGGCGGCGGCGGCTGTGGCTGTGCTGTGAGACGGCGAGGGCGGTGGCGGCGGCTGTGGCTGGGGCCGTGGCTGAGGCTGGGGTTGGGGCTGTCGGGGGTGACTGTGAAACGGCGATGGTGGTGGCGGGATGGAGGCGGATACGAAACGATGGGGGCGGGGGCCTGGCCGGTTACGAGGTCGCTGGAGAGACTGCCACATTCTGTCCCTAAATGGATCCAAAGACGCATCTCCTGGGCTAATGTGAATGGATACGCGAGATGTTTTTAAATTGGTTAATTCTTAACAGAAGTGACGTATCTTAGAAATCGTCAGTTTTTAGTTAAGTGTAGAATTTTCGAGAATAGTGCATTTTTGCTAGTAGAACATTCATAATGAGAGCTCACTAGATATCCTGCACTTACAAAACACTGTATTTGACCGCGGAATATACGCTTTGGCTCAGAATCAAATAGTTCTCCAAAATAAGAGTTTTTCAGGTGAGTCAGTTTTCTTGTGAGGAAAAAATCTGCTGGAAATCTTGGATCTTCAGAATCCTTATATTGATTAAAAATTTGTTTCAGAATGAAAATCAGTAAGATACCTTCTTATCTTCATAAATCATCTTCACTTTTATCACAAAGGAGATCATGCTTTAGTCTCAAGAAGGCAGGACAGATGACGGTTTTGAATATCGCAACTTTTCGGAATTGTTTTTACACTGAAATTTCACCATCGTATTTTTACTATATTGCATTAATTATCCTCCACTAGTATGTATGAAAATAAATCATTGCGTGAAACCGGTTTATTTTATTTTTTAATATTACGAGTTGGATAATTATTTGCGAGTTGGAAGCGGTGATAGCGATGTAATGGTTTTCAATCGTAGTTGTTTGTTGCTCATAAAATGAGACCATGACAACGATAACTCCTTAGAATAAAAGTTACATTTCTTTATTATTCTGAAGAGGAAAAAAAATGAAAAAGAAAATTAAACCTCTGTTATGTCTTTCAGTGGGCATAAGAAAACTACAACTAATGGCATTCAGTAATCTCTCAGAGTGAAAACGAACGCTGCAAATTTGTTTCATTATTGAATGTACCACTACCAAGCAAAATCGATTGTATCTGAACCATAATGAATTCAAATGAATAGATCACGGTGAAACATCTTTTCAAATGCATAATCTGTACAGAACCGATGAAACGGATTCTCTGATGCAAATTGCGTATAATTTGGTCCATTCATCCCCCCAGTACGATCGCTGCTGTGGGTGAAACATCATTAATGAGACATGTCCAATGATTCCACCGCCAACGCACATATTCCTCCCGTGCATATTATAAATTGTCTTCAGCTCCTGTAAATAAGATTTCTTCTTATTGTAAGCTTACAACCGGAAGATTTCACACTTCCTAGTGCTTGGAGGTGACAGTACTCTATTCTTTTTGTCACTTTTAGGGATATTGAGACTATTGATTCATCACGTTTTAATTGGTAGTGATATAAACAACAAATTGTAGGTACTAACGACACTACAAATATAGATAATATCGATTGGTGTCGATATCTGGTTTCAAGAAAAGAAATAATCCGCATTGAATTTAGCATTAAAGTATTTGTCAATATTTAAAATTATAATTTTTCTTCTTCTTCTTCTTCAACATCAAGGATTAGGCCTGTAGGCCTGTTCCGTCCTCTTCAACTTTGACATCAATCCACCGAGTCTTTGGTCTCCAACTCTTCTTCTGCCAGTCGGTACATAATTTATTATTCGTTTAGGTAGTCTGGTTTCGTTCATAATAATAATAATAATAATAATAATAATAATAATAATAATAATAATAATAATAATAATAAATTTTAATTATATAATTCGCCAAAAGAGTGCCGAAAGTCACATATGTGTCGCTGTCTTTCCATCCAGGAAGTTATATCTCGGAACATGTCGAGAGATGTATGTTTCGTGCGGGACATTATCACTTAAGCCGAACGGTTGGCGTGGATGGGTCGAGAAGCTGACCCAGGAAGTCGCCCCCACAGCAGCCGCCTTTTCTTGTTCACAAGGCGCAAAGAGAGACGCGTCGTTTCCCGAGAAATGTTTGAATATTATTTCATAGAACGGAAAGCGCACATATTTCGTATTTTTCATCAATACATTTCGACTTTTTATTGATATGTGATTTGAGTAATAAAAATATTGTAAAAAGTATGTAACATATTTATTAACGTGTGTGTATTTAAACATTTCACGTATTTGTGGAAATGCAATGGAAGATGAAAATCTAGAAGGCGGGCATTTCAGCCTTCCATCCGGGATGTTAATCCCGGGACGTGAGGAGTGACGTATTCTTTGTGCGAAACATTACTTCAGCTGAACAGAGAGCGCGTATGGGTCGAGAGGCTGACCCCTCCCCTCGGAACTTACGGGACGGCTATGTTCCTAGACCAGGGATGTCCAACTGGCGGCCCGCGGTGCCATTTTTTGTGGCCCGCGAAAAGTCATTTGTCAAAAGCACAAGTCCCTTTCATCCAAGTCGGACGAGAACTTTGCGGTACCTTGCGCACGCACCGTGACGAGATCAACATCCCTTGATGTACAAATACCTTACATTAAAGGATTTTACATAAAAGGATTTTTACATAAAAGTTTACATTAAAGGATTTTTACATTAAAGGATTTTTACATAAAAGTTTACATTAAAGGACTTTCACATAAAAGTTTACATTAAAGGATTTTTTCTAGTGAATTCAGAAATTCAAAATCAATGCAATGTGATTCACTGCTTAATGCATGAATCACGCCTGATATACGGCGTGATATCACGCATAGTTCCATCCCCCTCCCCCGTTTCAAAGCAGCCGGGCAAACTGCCGAGGTTAACAATACGGGAAAGTCAAGTGTAAAGTGTAAATATTATCCGCAACGATATTAGATTTTAATTGTGGCCCTTGAGGCCTCGCAATTTGGACACCCCTGTCCTAGACAGTGGTGCCTACTGTGGGGGGCGTGGGTGGCGTCGAGGGTGGGTCGGAGGGGCTGGGGGTGGCTTCGCCTCTCCCTCTCGCCCCGCCCCCTTTTCTCACCGCTCCCTCCGCCCGCAGCAGCGCTGGCTGCGTGGCCGGGCCCCCTCTTTGTTACGCGTCTCGGAGCGCCGCGCCGGGGGCTTTTGTCGCAGCCCAGCCCAGCCCCGCTCTGCACGCCCCCGCGACGCCGCTGCTGCCGCGGTCTGGCCTTCTCGGAAATCGCTCCCCGCCCCGCCTGGCTGCGTGCTTTGGGGGTGACGGGATCGAGGGGACGGAAGCAGAACCAGGGGTGGATGGAGTGCCGGGATGGTAGACACGGAAAACTAAAAGCTGGCGGATGGGTAGTGTTCGCCGTGGTCTTTTCTCCGATTGAAATGCTGTAAAACTTGCCTAGAGGGCCTTATACGAAAGCAAGACGCGCTCGTAATCCAGGCATTCGTTGATTGCTAATCTGTCGTTTGGCTTTGCTTCCTAAAAAAACGTAGGGTACGGCGACAATGCGGAATTGATGGATTTACAACCGGCACAAGACAGGATCAGGAGCGGGACTTACCAATGTGTGGACAGTTTAATATGGAACGCCGTGATTTCTTCGGAAAATTTAATTAAATAAGTCTGCCTGACCGCTTTGCACGTCTATCTGAACCGGCTACCGGGAGCGGTAGCTCAGTGCGTCAACTGATGTCACTGCAGCGCCTCTGACCGGGAGGTCGTACGTTCGAGTCCTGACGGCGACAGGATTTTCGACACTAGCTTTTCAGCTAAGTCGAATTCAGTCCTGTCTGGAGGAGAATTCTGCGGCCGGCTGCTTTCATCTGTAGTTTTCTGTGGTTTCTCCGTTCAACACTAGACTAATGCCGGAGCAGTACCCTACCAAACGGGCCACGGACCGCGCGCGATCTGTCCTTCCTCTTCCTTGTCCTATCCTCTCCTCTTACACACACACTTACACTAACATGCACTTCACTATCACATTCCGGGAGACCGGTCGGGAGCTTAGAGCCTGTCCCGGCTGGGGCGGTGCCACGCTGGTGGGAGAGTCCTGGTTAAGGGAAAACCTCACTAGCCGACGGTAGGTCGGTGCCGTATCTCGCCTTCCAGCGGTGGAAGATCACCGCCATCTCCCGCGGGAAAACATGCACTACACTTACGGAACTAATGTTGATGCGCCCGGAATCACTAACTAACCAACCAACCAACCAACCAACAAACTGAACCGGCTACTGTTGTCACCGCTGTTACCTTGGTGCGGTGTAACCTTCTAGGAAGTCGTCCCCCGTTCCCCCAATCACCCACTCATGGGCCAGAAGGGGTGGGGCGGCTGCGTTCGTAAGGGGTGATGGCTAGGATGAGGCGGGCGTGGAGAGGAGGGTATAGCTGAGCGGAAAGGTGGACTCAGAGAACTACTATGACAGAGGATGACTTGCGGGGCGTGAGGCATTTACAGGGCGTGACTGTAATACGAAACTTCATACCCATCACATTTCCTCAACAATTTTACCGTCTTGACAGGTTCCATCCTGGAGGGTATTACCAAAATTTCACTACGTAACTTCGGTATTTTTTAAAATTAAATTTTGTCAACGAAACTCTAACATCATCGCAAACATGGCAATGGAAATATTGCAACATTGGGAAGACTAAGACTTATTGATGTGCACAGGAAAATAAAAAAAAAGAAACTTGTATTTTTTTCGCAAATGCAAAATAGAAATCCAAGAATCCGAATTACGTGATGGTCAGGCAGTTTCGGATATGACTTGCGTAAGCCTAGAAAATTATTTTTAAAATGTCAGGTATTGGGAAAAAAACTGAAATTTTATTCATAAAACTTAATTTAACAAACATACTGTCCACTTGGCAAATTTCAGTCTATGGAGGGTTTATCGTAGAAGAGTTTTACTGTAAGGGGGTCGACACGCTGCCATGGCCTTGCCAATCTCAATACGCTAATAGACGCGAAGTGTGCGGTTGAGTGTAGCGATTCGTTATTTTAAGCTTTGCGATTCTTTCTTGGGCTTGTTTTAATCGGGCGTTAATGGGATAGCTGTGAGAGAGTGCTTAAGACGCAGATGGAGAAAGTAATGAGGACTATCTAGAAAGTAGTCGGTTAATCTAGGAAAATTGGGTATCGCGGATACATTGAATGTCTTTAACGGGCAATGATGTTTAATGATTCGATTTAAATAAAGACGAGATTGACGTGGCATTTCCTTAGAAACCATCAACCATAGTTTTCCAATGGTCATGAAATCTGTCGCTTAGGACTGAATTTGTTCTTTCTTCGTTTCAATTGTGTGCTTGTTTTACTCCGACCGTAGTGTGATGTTTTTGGAGTGTGCCAGAACGCAGTAGGACCAGGAGAATGAGTAAAGTAATAAGAGCAGTAGGATTACCCAGGAAGATTAGTGATTGAAGGCATCAAATGGAATGGCATTGGAGGACGGGGTTAACCGGTAATGGGAGTGACTACGATATCGAAGGAGCAGGTAACCTCGGGATGGAATAAGATAAAAGTGATTAGAAAATCTGGTGATTGTGTGGTTGTAGGTGGTGAGCGGTAGTGGATGGATAGAAGGGTTACTTCGATGATGGTTGGTATTCGCAAAGAGCATTCATTATTTTATAAATATTATTTCCATGTACGAGTGTTGGGCATTTACTACGTTGTCACTCGTGTAGACCGTAACTTTCGGAATATTTGAAGTAGACTCTCCCCACCTGTTTCCTGTGGTATTTTCCATTTCGTCAATTTCATTCGTATCCTGAATAGATAGATATTCAAAACTGCTAAACCGTTTCTTTGATGGTCAGATGTTCCCTAAGCAAATGGCTGTCATTGTGGCTATATCAAACATTTCCTTTTACGATTTCTTCCTGTAATATATGTTGCCTCGTACATTTATTCAAACAGCCAAATAATCAATCTACGATGCAGGAAAACGCAATATCACAACTGTGCATTATGTATTTGGGTCTTCTTTTTACATGTAATCGCACGGGCAGCGTCGTGGGCGTTTTTGAGCCTTTATTCCAAGCCGAATCCAACGTCTGGAGCCCCGATTTACGGTATATTATGTTCAGGCCTTCTTCGATTTGAACACCAGATTTATAATCTTGCTGGAGGCAGCGTTCTGAAATTCAAATGAATCCAATCTCGATTCAGACGCTTCAGTCGCAGTGATTTAAAGCGACCTTGTTCAGTTTCGTGCAATAGAGTGCATTTCCTTCGTTGTGGAACAACTCGATAGGAGAAGGAAAATTCTGCAAGGGAAATATCCGGACACAAACGACTCCCAACGAATTCGGTGATTTCAGGATATCGGAGCATCACCAAGGTGGAAGGTTATCTTGTTGCTTTTATTGTAAGTGGGATTCTAGATAATGTGTGCGAAGTCACTAATGGTTTCAATTATGTAGGAAATTGCGAACGAAATTGCCTGAACAATATTTAAATTAATTGCCGGGAAAAGCGTCTTCGACAAAAATTTGAAAAGTATACTCGTATTATCTTCATTCTCTCGGGTTACTTCACAACGCCTAGAGGAAAAAATATTCTTATTAATTTGATTCATCTCGACGACAACCAAAAAATACTTGCGGTACATATTGTGCTGTAAATATGATTTTTTGCAAAATAATCGTTCAATGAAGTGACATTGATCGTGACTATAAATTTGCGTAAATGCTAAGTGTTTCACACTGGACTCTTCAACACTTAACCATGGTTATGCCTTCCTTCTTGATTACAATTAGGGCCGGTAAATCGCCCCCCGCTGACAATTATTGGATTGGCAGTTCTTCAAGCATCAAAATTCATTGATTCTAGTTATGAGGGCACAAGGATTACGGCGAAAAATCGAACTCTCTATTGCACAGTTGGGTAATGATGCGAAATGATAATACTCCCAGGTGTAATATTGTATATATACCATATAAAACTGCCCAACTCTGAATATTAATTTACTCTCAATAGACAGGAATAAACCAAACCTAGTGCACTTCTGTGTATCCAAGACCATTTCCTTCCTATTTTTTTTTCGGGGGAGTTAGCGGAGTCCAGAGCACTTGAAACTCGTGGAAAGAAGAGAGGGGATGGGGGAGTAAGAGTCTCCCTCTTCTAGAAACTTCCCGCGGGCCGGAAAACTCCACCCGTTAAGCTGCGAAGTGCGTGTTTATTTTCCGTTCGCCGGCCGGGCCGTGGCTTGTAACTAAAACATCAAAGTCAGCTGGACAAATGGGCGCGACAGGGCGGGCACGAGCGCACTCTGTGTGTGTGTGTGTGTGTGTGTGTGTGTGTGTGTGTGTGTGTGTGTGTGTGTTTGTGTGAGCGATTGCCGATCGATGTCCGCGTTTCTCGTCGAGACGACCTTGTTTTATTTTTTTCTAATTTTTTTTCGGCTATCATTTTTTTATAAGAGAGAGGAATAGAGGAAGAGCGGCAGCTCTCAGGGTCTGCCTTTTAAGAGAAACATTAATCATAGCGCTTATTTGGAAACGAAATGTCTCTAACTCGGGATTCATTCTTTGACTACTAGGGGGCGGGGGAAGGAATTCGTGAGTGCGTTGTTTTCCGAGTAATTGCGGCTCGAGACAATGCTGGCTGCTAAAAGCACGCCGGCGCCATGGAACTGCTTCGTTGGCGAGACAATGGCGATGAGAAGGGAGAAGGAAAAACGCCTCGAAGTAGGTGATGGTTAGGATCTAGAGACTTTGAGAGTTGTTACGGAGGGTAATGAGATGTGCTGGAGTTTTGTGGAAATCGTTGTGCGAATTCGGAATATATTGTTCGCTTCCGGTTTTAAATTAGTCAGTGTGCGTATAATTTCTTGTTTAGGGTGATTGTCAAGTAAATCATTCGATATTGAAGTACTTCCTAAACATTTGTCTTCTTAGTCGGTTTAATATTCTTTGTGAATGTGTTGTATGTTTCTCGGTAATGTTTTACAGTTATCAGCACTAGTAAAACCTTTATGTAAATAAGTAATAATATTGAAGTAAATTATTTACAAATTGGTGATTATCAATTATTATATTTTCATTTCTTGCCATTTATTCGTTTTCCAGCAAAGTAGATATGCTGATGTAATCGTACCGAATCATTATATCAATAACTGGGTAAAAACTTCATCACTGGGTATTTATATTAGCAGAAAGGGTTCTGTAATTTTCACTCCATAAGTATTTTACCGTTACGAAATATTCTGAATTCGTCGAGAAAGGCTTTGTACGAGTATGTGTTTAGTATGTTTCGTGTTTGGTTTAACCGAGCAGCCAGTAAAAGGGGAATAAAATAGGATATTGTAATGGGGGTGCCTAGGGCAATGTCACGAACTCGTACTGTTCTCTTGTTCGCGCCATGCTATCTTCTCAGGGTATTTTTGGTTATACGTGATGACTCAATGAATTTATTTGGAGATACATTTGTCGTCCACATTTTCTTCTATTAAGGTAGGGGGGCACTTTCTGGAAAACTGAAAAAAAATACAAAAGAACAGTATTTCGTTGCTCTGGAACAGTGGAGGATTATGTGAAAGAATCGTTGGAAGTCAGGAAAAATTTTAAGACGGTTTGATAACTAGATATTATTCCTTTTAAAAATTAGTCTCCACAGGAAAATGCGAGGGAAATTTGTTACGGGAAGGGAGTGGCCAACCTATTAGATATTTCGTTTTTGAAGCAACATAAAGACTTTTTCCTTCTTTCCTTATACCTTTTTACCAATAGCCTCGAAAGTGCATAATTTCTTACTCCCTTAAATACTGAACTTTCGCTTTATACACCCGATTTTTGCAAATTCATTGACATTTTTACAATAAGTATGACGCAAAGTGTTGAGTACTATCACCTATCAGTGTGATAATCTGTATGGTTTTTAGAAATTATTCTTATGAACACTGAAAAAAACATTATTGTTGAATGCTCCAGTATGAAAATTAAACAGAAAAGCATGACTCGTTCAAATCTGTGAATGCCGCTATAATAAACAGAAATTCCAACGTTTGTTAACCTTATTCCCCTTACCATTAACTGCCAATTTTCGCGTATGTCCGTGTTTGGAGTTTTTTTTATCCAGGCAAAAACCATAGTGACCATAGTACCAAGGAAAGTGTGTGTTTTTTTTTTCACCGGGAGCTATGTGTCCTTCCACCCCCATCACTTTGGATCCAATTGACTGAGTTGGTTAATCGATTGTCCTTTTTTCATTTGCACCAAATTAAAATCCCCGGCATTCCAAATATTTAAAACCCTTGGAATGCGTAAACTACCGCGATAAGATATTGCAAACAGATCACTTCACTTCTCCAAATGCGGATTAATAGTCCAGTATTCGCATCAAAACAGTGGAACGCATGTCCCTTTTTGCATTGTGGAATTCCACCCTTTCCTAATAGGAAGTGAGGTTTCGGTAGGGTTGCTAACCGTCCTTCATTTGGGAGGACAGTCTTTCATTGATGTCAATTGTCCTCTCGTCCTCCTTTGTATTTGAAATGTCCTACTTTTAATACAGTTTTATGTCATTTATTTTATCACATGACTAACATCTGCTACGTTGTATCGTTTATTGTTTAATTTAGAATAGAGAACATTAAGACTTTTTCTGAACGCTGACACACGCATGCATAATAGTGTGTCTGGGTAGCGACTGAAATAAAAGAGACGTTCAGCCCATCTTCGTCTGCATTTTCTGAACGAAACTTTTTCACTTGAATCGTAAATGGATAGAAGAATGAAATAGAGCTGATGTTACTCTAAATTAAATATTTATAAAAAGAAATGTGTTGATGTTTTTTTTTTCACTTGAATCGCAAATGCATAGAAGAAAGAAATAGAGCTCATGTTAGTCTATATTTATAAAAAGAAATGTCTTGATTTTTTTCACTTGAATCGCAAATGGATAGAAAAAAAGAAATAAAGCTGATGTTAGTCTAAAATAAATATTTATAAAAAGAAATGTGTTGAAGTTTTTTCCACTTGAATCGCAAATAGGTGGAAGAAAGAAATAGAGCTGATGTTAGTCTAAATTAAACATTTATAAAAAGAAATGTGTTGATGTTTTTTTCACTTGAATCGCAAATGGGTGGAAGAAAGAAATAGAGGTGATGTTAGTCTAAATTAAACATTTATAAAAAGAAATATGTTAATTTTTTTTTCACTTGAATCGCCAATGGATAGAAGAAAGAAATAGAGCTGATAAGTCTAAATGAAATATTTATAAAAAAAGAAATGTGTTGATGCTTGTGTGTGTGTGTGTGTGTGTGTTTGTATTTTGCTTGTCGAGTGTCTTCCCTTTCACCTGAGCAGTTGGCAGCCCTATGTTTCGGGCGGCGAGTCGCGTAGGGTAAGCGAGCGCGAAGGCGGGAACGGCCGTCCTAAGCGGCCGTTGGCGTGCGTCTCTCGCGGCGCGAGGCCTGCGCCTGGGCCACTGAAGGCAGCGAGCGGGCGGATTGTGGCGGGGGCGGGGCGAGGCAGGACTCGAGTGATGGCATCCATTGCCGCCGCCGCCCCGCCCCCGTCGCGTCAGCTGATCGCCCGCGGGCGTCGCCGCCGCCCCGCTGTGCTCGCCTTGCGCGTCGCAGCTGTTTCTCCCTTGCGACTGCGGGCGCAAGCCTGCCTCGTTGCTTCAAATAGGCGCGCATTGTCGGAGGCACGACAATCCCGCCGTGTCACAGAGTGAAGGTGATGGTCAAAAATGAATGCTTTTGAAGAGGAAGCTTTAAAGTTTTTGAATTCAGGTTTAGTTCTTGGTTATTCTGTTGGGTTTAAACAGATGTGATTAAGCATGAGAAATAATTTTATTCTCGTATACAGGGTTATCTATAGCTTGTATTCAATAATGGATTGGAATAGAAGGAATTTTTTTTCGTATAATCTTACCTCCGGGCACGCTAGAATTAGGGAATTATACCCTCAAAAAAAACAACAATAGGGATTGTTTTCCTAATAAATAAGTGCTTGAATGAGTTTTGTGCTTTAAGTAAAGAATATCAATCGAAATAATTTAGATCAATTGATTTTGTTTTGTCACTGCTCGTGTAATTTCTCTTTTCTATCAAAATCTCATGACTTTTGTTACCAAAATTTAGTGAAGACTTGTTGTCAACAAATTCTTAGCGTTGTTTGATATTATTATCTTTATCTTGTGTATTTAAATTCGGCACTAGTACGTTGCCCAAGATTTTTTTCATGCTGGCAATCCGAAGGAACGACCGGCTTTTACAGCAGAATTTGATTTTATTCGTCTAAAAAATTATTACGATGAAATCAGTCGTGATGAAAACTTGAGAAAAGCCAAAAATGTCGTTCGAATTAAAAAAAAATTATGATCTACATTGACGAATCTCTCTACAGAGCGCTTTCTGAGGTAAGCTTTTTTTTTAAAAAACTGGGAGCTACTTTTCCACCTTATAACAGGTGACGAAATGTAAGGAAATGCGCGAGTACATGAAAAAAAATGTTGATGTTTATAAACAATGGAATCAAAAAATGTCCTTTGTTAAAAGCCTCCTTTTCGATAACTTTCGTTTTGTTGTTTTTCGAGCGAGATCGATCCAGACACCGATTACATTTAATTTAGCCCGGGATGATTGATTTAGCTTTCGGCATTAGTCTAGGCATTAGGGGAAAATCGATCAGTCAAGTAGGCATTAGGTTGCGACCCGCCATTAAGAGCTGTCGATTTAGAAAGCGGAAGTGGCTGGCGTGAAGCGAAATTGTTCCGCTCTTCACTTAATACTTTGACTCCTGTCAATTATGAAAGAAAAAACATTATTCATTATTAATTATCGGGAGCTATTAACATTCCGATCTAATCAGGAATGTAAATAGGCTTTACCTCAACCCATCTTTAGATATAAAAAAAATTGTGTGATTTAATTTGTATTTTGTAGATGAGTGATGCACCGCTAGTACTGTTATTACATAAAGCGCCGAGTATGCAATGGAAAATCCATCTTCGAAAGAGAGAGACCTTCAGTTTTTTTCAATTGTCGTGGTAAATTGCCAATTTTTTATTTATTTATTCCGAGAACTGTAAAGTCCATTATAAGTGGTTAGTAAGCTCTAAAAATTATAAAGTTGGTAGACCTGATTGAAAACAATTAAAAGGCTGTGATGGAAGAAATAATCAAAGGAGGAGTAATTTCCAGTAAGAATATTCGTACCCAAAGAGTAAAAAAGACTTGGAAATGTCCTTACTAGGAAGAATTAACAAGAAAATGCACAGGCGGAGAAGGATCGTTGCACTTATTGCCGCTAAGGGTGTTTTCACAAAAAATTAGTATTTAATTGTAAACTGGGGTTTAAGAAATTCATATGTATTGGAAATTTGTTAGAAATTATAAATAATTTTCACTCAATAAGATGATGTAAAATATCATCCAAAATACTTGTCTTTTGCATAAAATTTTACAAAAATATGATACCTTCGTAGTGATAAGAATAATTTGGCTGCCCTCTACATCCTTTTATTTTGAAGATCCTATATTCTAGATATTACTAAATATTTTTGGATATTTTTTTCATTAATCTCCTTTAGAACTGAATAGAAATGTAAAATAAGTTACAAAATGTTTCACTCGTGGACATGGAGTGAGATTAATTTAGAAATTGGAAATTGGCTTACTTGGTCTCACCTCCATTTTATACTGTCTGAAAATTTGAGATTTAAATCCCTTAATGCGAATATCATATTTTGATTGCATCGCCATGTCCTTGTGCTCATTTTTACAACTACATTATTACTAAAAAATACTACCCGACGTTGCCCAGATTTTCTTCGTATCTAATCCTTGTAAAAAGAAGAAATACAATTTTATACAAACTACAATGTTTAAGAGCATTATTTTTCAAGTAATTCTTTCAAATTTTAATAAAATACTATAATTTTTCTTTCGTTTTATGTTACAGTACAGTGGTATTAGACAAACAAATGTAATCTTACGTTCCGATGCTGACCTCTAGCGAATGTAGCAGGTAACAGTTCTGCCGCACCGCTACTGGCCTCTGGTAGAATATATTTATTTTCCGCCTTCCTATTGAATTATTCTTTACCAAACCTTCCGAGAACACTGCAAGAATCCTAATGAAGAGCCTGCAAAAATACATACACAATTTTTTGAGGTATAAATGTCGTTATTAGTATATATTATTATTTTTATTAATAGTATTGCTGGTGTTTAAAAAGTTTTACAAATTATCACGAAAACATGTTCCTAAGTATCAAATTGGAAAAAGAAGTTACATAAATCGCTGCTTCCATTAGTTTCCTGATAGTCCCTCGGTACTCGCTGTCGTTTCGTGTCTAACAACATCATCAGCCTTGCAATCACTTCCGAGTGGTTTTTTACGGCGACATTTAATAACCCCATTGAAGCGATACATTATTCCTACTCAAAACATCGCAGAGCGCTCATCAATACGCAGAAAAAAATCCCAACCTATTGTGGCCATCGCTCCGCCTGCACGGGCAAACGCAACTTCGGAGTTCTCCCGGTGCCCCTCAAGCAGCCACAAAGAAAACCGTAGTCAATGGCAAGCAGCTGCAGGCGGCTTGGCGCGGCGCGGCACGGCGCGGCGTGTGTCTCGCCCCGCGAAGAAAAGACGGCGGCGACGAAACCCTCGGCGAGGCGGCCCGCGCCCGCAAGCCACATGTGCCCCGGGATGAGGCCAAGGGCAGCGAGGGGGGCCGAGGGGGGGACCAATTTCGTCCCCCTTGCGTTTCGCTGCGGCCGCCGCCCCGTCGGCGGCGCCCGACCATATGTCTACGTACTTCTCGAAGGGCCCGATTTTTAATGGGTTCTTTGACGGAAGTAGCACAGTGCAAGACATGTTAGATATTTTGTTAAATGTGTTGTGGAATTTGTTTTATCGGTGTTTGATATTTTTTGAGAGATTTTGCATGTGACTTCGTTAACATTCCAAACAAGAAATAACTTCAGACATCAAATGTGTTGGGAAAGAAGAAGACGATAACAAATAATAGTAATGATATTATTATTATTATTATTATTATTATTATTATTATTATTATTATTATTATTATTATTATTATTTTGCGAGCAGCCATCTTTTATGGAAATTCAGTTTTAGATAGGTTCCCTATAGTGACTGTGGGTCATTAGGGGTCACATACATTTTACCTACAGTTCTATCTTTAATTTAATACTTATGGTAGTACACACGGATAAAGCATGTAACAATGAAGAGCAGTTTATGGCTTAGCGATGAATGTAGTTCCGTTATCATAAAAATTGAATATTTATCATGAACACCCACAAAAAAAGAAACAATAAAACAAAGAAGCAGTGAAACTGGAGAGAAAAAAAAAGCTATTCTATAAACAAAATCGTATGCACAAGGTTTAAATAGAAATGTTTAGTTACACTCTTCCCTTTTTCACTTGTCCTTACGTTGGCAGAATACAGTGCTGCCAACTGTCAACACATCGTTTACTACACTGTACCCAAATAATTTGATACAAGTCAATCTCTAATCAAAAGTCTCTTACATACACAATATGTGAAGCTGGCGTAGTCGCAGCGAGCCGCGTTTAGACCGGAGGGGAGCGTGAATGATTGGAAAAATTACTGTAATTCTTGGTCGCTTGAAACGGCGCGCCATCGAAAAAGGTTGACAATGCTAACTATCATGAAATGTAGTTTACACAGAACCAAAATAAAGTAGCAAAAGCCAATCTTCAATCGTAAGTCTATTACATACGTATGTGACACAATCTTAGTGGACGTGGGTCGAGAGTGGGACGCCAATGATTAACTGGCGGTAATTCTTGGTCGTTACAAACGGCGCGCCGTCGGAAAAGATTAACAATACAGTGCCGTCAACTGACAAAAGATGTCGAAGACTACCTGAACCAAAATAATTTAACGAAAGTCAATCTTCAATCAGCAGTCTATCTTACATACGCGACACTGTCGTAGTGGAAGTTTGCCGCGAGCCTTCGGCGCTCCCGCCCCCGCCGTCCCCAACCCCGCCCCCGCCGCCGCCGCCGCCGCCGCCGCCGCCGCCGCCGCCGCCGCCGCCGCCGCCGCCGCCGCCGCTGCCGCCGTCCTCTGAGACGGGAGGGGAAGGCGCGCCAATGATTGAAAAATGGCGGTAATTCTTGGCCGCTCAAACGGCGTGCCGAGCCGTCGAAAAAGGAACGCGCGGCGGTGGCGGCGGCGATGGCGACGCGCACGTGCGCTGTTATGAACAGATCGCGGCGTCCTCCGCCGCCTCCACCATCGCCGCCGCCGCCACCGCCACCGCCACCGCCACCGCCACCGCCACCGCCACCGCCCACCGCCACCGCCACCGCCACCGCCGCCGCCGCCACCGCCGCCCGCCACCGCCACCGCCGCCGCCACCGCCGCCGCCGCCGCCGCCCCGCCGCCACCGCCACCGCCACCGCCACCGCCACCGCCGCCACCGCCGCCGCCACCGCCACCGCTCCGCCACCGCCACCGCCACCGCCGCCTTCGCCTGCCGGCTAATACGGATGCCTCCCCTGCGGTGGCCGGCAGTCTGAGAGATTGACCCAGAGGAAATGACCCGTTGGCCTCGAGGAACGCAGCTCCAACTGGGGCAGGCCACACTCACACACATACACACAGCATCCAGGGCGGGCATCTTGATCACCGCGGAAAATCTGTCAGAATTTGTGGACCACGTGCTGTTGTATTTACGTTTTAGAGTGTAGGAGGTGATAAGCAAACGAACAAACAGGGCTGCGAAATAATTGGACAGCGAACGTTGTCGCAGAAATATTCTTGTGTTCGGGACACGAACACTTTCCGGAATAAACACTCAATGAGACGCAGATATTATGATTTGTACAAACGTATTTTTATGTACAAAAATATTAATAAAAGTTATGATTTCCCAAATGGCTCTTTGAGAACACGATTGTCATTCCCTGTACGTCACCCTTGAGGAACACCAAGGAATGTACGACCTTCCTTGTATTTCAATATTGATTATCACACGGTACTCGTGAAGACAGGTAAATTAATGATAATGGAGCTACAATGGAATGGTATAATTTTATGAATCAATGCGAGTATAACACTATTTTAACGATAACGACTCAGAGAATGCGATCATCAAATTAAGCTCTACGATCCAATTTAATTTTCCTTTTCGAAATGTTTTGTTAATTTTTGTTTGAAATGTTCTCTTGAAAATGAAGACTCGAGTACTTTTTTGTTACCCAGTCCAGTTTGTCAGCAAGATGGTGCAAACACACTCGACACTTTCACGCAAAAAGTGTCAGAGAGGGGGAGGTGTTTAAAACTTCGCAAGAAGTTTTGAGAGGAAATTTGCTCCCAAACCTGCATTAAATATTACTAAACTCGCGAGAAAGTTTCGCCAGAAATGCTTAAGAGTTCGTTAATACTATATTGGCACTGTAAGAAGAATAAACTGACCAAGCATTTGCAACATGGGAACTCTTGAGACTTGTTTCTGGAATTATATTCAATCCTCCTGCTCATATTTGCAATGCTTCTGAATTTGCCTACGCACTCGTCGAAGTGAGGTAGTGATTTGCAGTGCTTGATTTATAACATTTTAGGTCCAGGAACGCATCCGCAATTAATCATTATTATTTTATTTATTCATTTAATGGAAGTAGTTATAATTTAATAATTATAAATTATACATAATTAGTAACACTGGTAGCACTGGGTCTTTGTGATATAAAGATAACAATAGGAAGTAAAAAATTAGAGTAAAATATTTTATCGATTTTTACTAAACATTTTATTACGTTCGTAGAAATGATGCATGGAAAGAGTGGAAAATTATTTAATTTTGAGTGAACGAAAGTTGCTCGAAATCGAAGTTGCCAAGAGTTTGTCCTCCGCTTTTTGCTTCTGTTTTTTCCTATTTTGTTCCCGAGATACCGGAACGCTGTTCCGTCACGTTCCAGAAATCAAGCCGTGGTCATTCATAAGTGTATCGTTTCTTAAATATCGTCCATTCATCCCTTGTTTCACCCCGTAATGTTCCTGTAATACGATCGGGCGAGTGGAGTGTAACTTGAAAAGTGCAGTGGCTTGTAATGGTCGCCTCGTAGGCTGTCCCCGGAATGCGACCCACATTGTCAGCTCTTCGTAACAGCAGTGCTAGGTAACCTCGGAGAAAGATTTATTACTTAAGCTACGTTGGCAACTCAATGTACTGGCGTAGTTGCTTACGTGGGGAGGGGGGGGGGAGATGGCGGACTTCGTTAAACCTACCATGAAAATTGTCACCGCATAACAACAATACTTTTTTATGGGTTGGCTCGGTGCACAGAGGCCTGGAGTAGGTGGACAGCAGGCCTGTTGTGTTTGAATCTTGCGTAAGACATGAATGTTTTCAGTTTACCTGTGGCAAAGGGGTTTTCGGTCTCTTATATCACCTCTCAAGTAGAATCCTTTCCAAATTCCTTCACTCTTCCGGTAACTAGGATGCACTCACTAAAAAGTTACTACGACGAAGAGGTGCCCACGGGCTACATATTGCAATACTTAATGTTTAGGGGCGAGATAGCTGCCTCGGCGTGAGATTCGTGAAGTTATGTGGGCTCTCCACAGGGACAGTGGATATCGTAGAAATAAGTGGTAGGCCCCTCAGGCGTTTTCAGGTGGCAGCCTTGAAGGTGACAAGCAAACCCAGAAGAGTCTCGACACTGAATAAAAAATAAATACAAACTTTTTATCAGGCTCTTTAACCTCCATGGATTGTGGTCTTATAGCCTCACCGACTGACAATATTGCCCAAGCCTTCTCAATTGAAGGGAACCAACCAATCACCCGGTTCTAAAACGACCCATACACCTTAAAGCGCCGCTCCTAAGACGGGCTTGCGCCGACTGTAGAAGTGTCACCGTCCGTTGTTCCCTCAGCAGCAAGCCAGAATAGCGAGGGGTGCTTGAGAATGTACAGCACACTGAAAGGGGTCCATACTTCTACAAGTGGGGGCTAGCAAAATTGTGTAGCTAAAGATGGATGGAGCTCTTAAGGATGCGAGTGGGGACAGAATGGGGAAAGAAGAGTCGTGCGCACACAGTGGCTTCCTTATTTAAGGTATTGCTTCGAGAACAGTGGTGGATCCATGGGAGGGGGATGAGGACCATGCCCCCGCCCTCAGGGTATCGTGTTAACTCAATTTACTCGCAACAAAATGATCGTGTCACTTTCAAAGGAGAACTCCAATAATTAATAAACATTTGTCAAGGTAATAATTAAAACTATTATTTCAAACATGTTTACGGGAGAGGGATTCCAACCGAAATTCCTTCCCCCGTCGTTTCTGGCCGGTAAGCGCTGTTAGAAAGGAACGGAGGAAACATTCGACGAGAGCAGTCGGTCTCCAGAACTCTCATCCATTCACCTGTTCGTCTCTGCTAATCTAGTCGAAAATCCCCTACTGTTAGGGGTCGAACCTAGGGCCTCCCGAAAGCTTCAGTGGTGAATTCAGAAAGACGTACGGAAATGCACCGGCTAAAAATGTAAAACTACTCAGTCTTGAGCAAGCGCTCGAGCATTTTTATGATTAGAAGTTTCCACGTGCCTTCGCGAATTATTTGTGCTACTCAGACTCCGTCAGGGTAAACGAAGATATGTCTTTCTTCAGTCATTTATTATAATTTGATGGATTTATTCGAAATAAAACCTCTTGCGCGAATAACTTGCTTCATACACCTAGCTGAACTGATGTAATCCTTTGACAATGAACTTTCAAACTGTGGTTTGATGAGAAGTCCCCAACAAAAGTCAATCGAATTCCTTCAACTTCCACTTGTATTATAGCACTCGTAATGTATTTCACATACTTCCAAGTTTTTGTGACCATTCTTGTGTTGGCAATTTTTTATACCAGAGAATTTCACAAGTTGTTTTGCATAACAGGTCAAACTCCATTCACAAAATAACATCCCTAATGGGTTTTTTTCTTCACTTCCTAGGTTTTCCTGGTGCTGAATTGTACGATAAAATAGTCATAAAAAATTACTGCGATAAATTAAAATATCATTTTATAACCGTGCAGCTAGTAGAGTTCTCTAATAAACATAATATCTATTGGTGGTCGCATCGCAACAGCGCGAATATTCCGCCTTGGTTGAAACTCCCACCAATTTTTCTTCCCATTGTTCCCGTTGCAGCCAGGAAAAGCGGTTGACAACACAAAATGACATTACGTTGACATACGAGTACACCTCGAAATCGGTTCGCGAAACAAAAACGGGTTTTGATGAAAATGGGACGAAAGCCGCGTGCGGTTTTTGTGTGGCGCGCGAGCGCTCCGCTCGTGGGGAGGGGGTGGGGGTGGGGGATGGACGGATGGGAGGGGCAATGCTTTCCGTCCATTGGACGGCAAGCGCCGCCCATTTGCATGAGATAGCGATGGGAATAACCTACCGGTTACAACAATGGCATCAAAAGTTTCCAGCTATCGTTTCGGTTAGCGCAGGGCGGCCTCTTTCCGGAAAACCCGTGAATTTCTTTGCTCTGGAAAAGTCAGGAAAAAATCAGGTAATACTCTACAAATCTTATCAATGAACATTTTTAAAAATGCTCTGGAAAACCGTGAAAAGTCAGAGATATTTGTTTTAGGAAGTGAGAGGCCGCCCTGCAATTATTTCCGTCCATTGGATGACAAGCGCCGCCCATTTGCATGAGATAGCGATGGGAATAACCTACCGGTTACAGCAATGGCATCAAAAGTTTCCAGATATCGTTTCGGTTAGCGCAGGGCGGCCTCTTTCCGGAAAACCCGTGAATTTCTTTGCTCTGGAAAAGTCAGGAAAAAATCAGGTAATACTCTACAAATCTTATCAATGAACATTTTTAAAAATGCTCTGGAAAACCGTGAAAAGTCAGATATTTGTTTTTGGAAGTGAGAGGCCGCCCTGCAATTATTTCCGTCCATTGGATGGCAAGCGCCGTCCATTTGCATGAGATAGCGATGGGAATAACTTTGCTTATTACAACAAAGGCTTCGAATGTTTCAGATATCGTTTCGGTTTCGGTTAATTGTGAAACACTTCGGTTTCAGTTTTTGGTAGAAAAGCGTTGCGTTATCGTTTTGAAACTGTTCCAAACGGCATTCTTGTATTTTTTAAAAATAATTTTGAAATTACTGATAAAGGTTTAGAATCAAGATGGATAATCTTAATGACTAGTGAGATACTTTATTTTCTTACTTTCTAATTTCAGGCGCGTCACTTTGTACTTCTTTCGAAGCCATTGTTATATAAAAATTAAGAAATATTTATTTTAACTTTCAATAACTGCACATAAATATCTTAATAAAGTTATATGGCGTAAATCTCAAAGGCAAAACAACATTAAAGTAAAATTTCCAGTGTATTTGAAAAGTATATTAAATTAAATTATTCTGCAGTTCCCAACCACTGCACTTAGTTTGTCCAATATAAATTCAAAACGGTTTCCAATCATTGCACTTAGGTTGCCTAATATAAATTTCAAAACAGTTCCCAACCATTGCACTAAGTTGCACAATATAAATTCAAAACACGAAACAAATCAAACATTTCATTGGAATAAATTTATACTCCATTGTGTATTCCAACTTTGCATTGTGTATTCCAACTTACTGCTATATTTGTGTTCTAACTTTAATGAAGCTTATTGCTGAATGTTACTAGCGAAGGTAATGTATGTTAGGCTTTTTACATGTTCTTCGGATTAAAAACCGACTGTACGCAGGGTACCAACCAGATTTGTAATAGTTCGTTTTTACAGTTCATGTCGGAAAAGAACTCCTCACTGATGTACACAGAAAGTGTAAGATCATGTGGAAAATAAATAACACATAGCATATAATGCGATACTACTATGTAGTTTTTTTTTTGCTATTCGTTTCCCGCCTAAGACAATCCTCGATAATTTAAAATAAAGAAATAATAATGGCACATTTGCTTTTGAAAAACTTAGACATATGTCGTTTGCACTCTGAAACGATTCTCGAAATGAGCACCTAGCGAACAAGTTACACGAAATTATGAAGATCTGTGATACCCTGAACCCGGTAACGATACTGCGGTGTTCTGTTCCTGTTCCTACAATACATCATGAATAATGTTTTCGATTTTTATTTCCTTTTTCAAACAATATTTTAATAGTTTCGTTGTGACCAAATTCTAGTTTTTCCCTTCTGCTACAGTGTTTCGGTTATTTTTTGCCGGAGTTATAACCAGTTTTTTAAAAAACCGTTTTAAAATTATCCGATTACCGGGCAAAACTGTCTTTTGGAAATAAAAATGAACATCCAGTGTGTAGTGTTTTTTCAAGTGGAGGCCATGCCATCGAGCCTTTAACTTTCAAGTTTTCTTTGTATTTTACTATTTAGTAATAGAGTATATCAAAATAAATTGCAAACAATATGCACATTGTGGGTGTGAGTACGTGTGTTTGTTATTCTAAGAGGTAAAAATAAATCATATTATTCCTGAAACCATAATAATATTAGTACTATTTAGTAATAGAGTATATCAAAATAAATTGCAAACAATATGCACATTGTGAGCGAGTACGTGTGTTTGTTATTCTAAGAGGTAAAAATAAATCATATTGCTCCTGCATCCATTATAATAAAGAATAATGTTCGAGTCAAAAAGACCGTGCTTGAGCCTGCCACGCGGAGGTGAACCCCGTGCCGTCACGGTGCGCCGTAGGCCGAATCGCTTTGTTCCGACACTTCTCGTGTGGCTGCTCTGCCGCTCGCAAAGCGAACCGGTGTACACGCTGCTGATGAAGCAACGGTTCTTTCCACTGAACTGAATCGTTCAATATGACTCGCTTTTTCAACTCCGCGAAAGAGGAATTGTTTGCGTGTTTTTAAATGTAATAAAGGTGGAAATTACGGAACTGAATCATCCACTCAGGTTACTTGGATATTTTTTAGAGTACTCATGTTTTTTACTACTATTATTTGCGAATATATTAAATTTACTGATGATAATAAAGGTGTAGTCACGAAACTGTGTCGTTAACTGAAGTAACAGATCTTTTCTTCGGTTCCACTCTTTTAATTTTTTCTTGTGTTGTTTCTGATACAGATATATACAATAATATTATGTACTATTGGTGCAACGTACTGAACTTAATCCTTCACAGAAGTGGCTTGTTTGGTTCCTTCGATTCCAAATGCTTCTAAGTGTGTATTGTTATTGTTTTATAATGGTGAAAATTAAACAACTGAATCGCAAGCTAAAGCGTTACGATCTTGGTGAGAAACCGTAATGCATTTGTCATACGCAAAACTCTAAAAACGATTGTGAATTATAGTTTTAAAATGTTTTGTATTAATGGAAATGTAAGGCAATGAATGACTTTTTGGGTGGGTTATTATTGTATCAAAAATATAACCATATTCCAGACCTGGATATTGTGCAAAATTCATAATTACTGTGATAGCATAATAAATTAATTACTTAACCTTTTATAGCATTAATTATAAATTTCAGTTAACAGTATTGTTTACCAGGTATTCATCAATGAAATCAATCTTCACGATACAGAATCGTCTACATTTAGATGTTTGAATTGGAAATATTATATTGTATTTAATTTAATTTACAAATGACACTTATGAATTTTAAAGCTAAAGTTCGCATTAACAATAAAGGTCAAGTGTGTAATTATAATCTTCCTCTATCCGTACATTGCTATTTAAGCACTCGCCTTACTTTCAACGCGAAAATTAATATTTTGCAACGTTAATTGATGCTCATCCTTCAACAGAATTCGAGAGCATAACGCGAATATTCTAGACTTGTTTTTCAGCGTGCATTTTAAAACGAAGCTCCCTCTGAAGGCAACAAGATTTTTTTTGGGGCGTTGTCGTGTTTACTCCGAGGAAATCCGACTCAGCCCGGACCGCAACCTGGCGTCCGCCGTTTGGATCCTGACGCGATGCGACTCAAATGCGCTTACGTGGAAATCCTCAGCTTTGCGTTTGAGGCGGTCGTTCGTGCGGGTGCTCGCCGCCGACCCCGAAGCACTCTCGTGTTTACTCTTTGACGGCGGTTGTAGCGCTGCTGTCGCCTACGCGTTGTGTGTGTGTGCTCAAAGAGTAGACGCCGTTGGTCGTTTGCTCGTTGCCTTTTAGCTCCGCGTGATTCGCGGATATTAGATTTGCTGTGACGCACGGGGCCGTGTGACGAATTGCTGATGTTCTAATGTTAGAACGGCCGGCTTGCAACGATTTCTTGCGTAAAGTGGGCCATAGGCTCGCGAATGTTGAGCTTGCATTTGTTTTTTGTTGGTAAACGTGAAACCCCCTATAATATTCCAGTATATATATTCGTGGATTTGTGAAAGTCAGAAGAAAGTTAACGTTTGCATTCTTTTTTAGTTACTTCAATCTACTATATAATGTCGTTTCATTGCAGAAATTTTTAGGTCTAATACTGTTTTAAAAGTTACGGTAATTCCAATTTCATCCTACCTAATATTTTGCAAGTTTAGGTGCAAGTAATATTCATATAAGTTTTCATTTTGATTGTATGAAAACTTTAATTAGCATTAACAAGTTTGAAGTGAAATGTATAGTTGAATACAGTGAAGTAACACTGTAATATACTCATGAAAGACAGTCAGCTCTACCAGAATTTCGTTAGCCGATCGTTGATTGACCGTAATTTCCATCAGAATTTCATCATCTCATCTTGGAGGGCTAGAAAATGAATGATACAATTTTTTCATCACCTTTATATGTTATAACATTAACAGTACAATTATATTCTACAAACATTGGCCGCTGGTGTCTGCTTCATTCTTCGCTCAATGTATCTCAGCCCGTTTATAACCGGCGTGTCGCAACGCTAGCAGACTCAAGCCAGGCTTGACCGTGTAAAGGGTCCATTGCCAGCGCTATGGTGGGCATATGGACAGTCGCTCGAGGTCCTGAAAGCCAGAATGAATCACAAGCAAAAAATGGAAAAATAATTCTAAAATATTAAAAATATTTTATATATTGGGGTGAAGTAGCTCAAGTTAGTATAAAATTTACAATTAAATCGAGGCCATTAACGAATTAGCAGTTTATTACCTCATAATATGTTTATTAAAAATATATTGTAAATATAATAATAATAATAATAATAATAATAATAATAATAATAATAATAATAATAATAATAATAATAATAATAATAATAATAAATGTCTTTATTACTGGCGAGGCTCAGGCCGTAAGACCTGCTCTTCCGACTAACCACGAAATGTACAATTTTTTAATTTATTTATTTGAGGGCGTTTTCCTGAATTTGTTTTGCTCGGAGCCCCATATTATTAGCTCCGGAACCGATAGAGTTATTTAGGAAGCGTACAGATGTTGGGGATTGTGCTTAGGCTTTTTGTGGGAGGAAACGTGCTTCCACCCTCCAGGCGTTATGGGTTGAGGTGGAGTGCGGCGTGGCGCGGCGCGGCGTGGGCGGTCGCGGGCCCTCGGCGTTGCCTCGCCCGGCGGGCGGGGGCGGCGTTGCCAGAGCGGCGGGCGGCCGTGCTCGCCCGTGCCCGCCCGTGCCCGTGCCCGTACTCGGGCCACCCCCGCCGCCACGCCACGCCACGCCACGCCACGCCACGCCACGCCGTGCCAGGCCGCGCCGGCTCGCCCCGCCCCCATGCCCGCCCGCCTTGTACTACACACTATAGAACGATTTTCCTAAGCATGGGCCAAAGTGACAGTGGCAGCCCACTGGCGCCGTTTCACTCGAGCGAGTTTAGCGTATGTTGTGCTTATCGAAACGTCTTTCAATTACGCAGTCCTAAAGATTCTTTACATTAATACTGTATGTGATTACAAAAAAAAACATAGGGGGGAAAATACTAGCTTCATGAATTGACGTTTCATCATTAATCTACTCTTAAGACAGTATTGTGAAAATAATTCAAGTAGAAGTTCTTACGAATGTTAGTTTTAATTATAATATTAGTTAACAATCTACAATATTATCAACTGATTTAAACAAATGACAAGGTACTTCGGCAAAGACTGAATTGCCATTTAACACCGATCTGCTAGAGGTGTATTATTGGCACTATAAATTATTCAATTTCATATCTTTCCCTAGCAATTATTGAAAACTATTTATAATATTAAAAAATAATTAATTCGTTATTTTCACAACGCCAAGACACGTTGGCACAGACGTCGCACAGGCTCGTTAAGTAGGGGTAGTATAGAGCGATTTTCCTAAGCATGAGCCAAAGTGACAGTTCGTGAAAACAAGTGAACATCACATGTATTTCAGAGAAGTATCCCTCCGCCGCGACAGCTGTTCAGTCACGCCCCTTCGTAAAGTGCTAATGGCTCCTGTGAAAACATCCCTATGCAGAAGTCGAAGAGTTTCGCTGAGTTATATGCACGTACGTGAGTCCTGGAAATATTTAAATTTAATTACGTATATGGAAAATCTCATAACATGCTCTCACAATCTGTAAAAGAAAACTGGCACGAATGTGAATAGAAAGAAAAACGATTTTAAGCCGCATACACGTGCACCGGTACGCATCTCGTATTCAAGTCTCGGTTTTAAAATAAACATAATATTTATCACACAAAATGTAAATTCAATGTAATATATAAAGGAAAAAAAGAATTTTTACAGAAGAGTACATTACACTGCACTTTCTAATATCAATTATTTTTAGCAGCGCACTATATTTTTGTCGGACAAGGACAGGGCAAAAGGAAGTTTCGAAGCCATTTACAAGTTAGCCAACTGCAAACGAACGAATGCGGGAAGGGAGTCTAATGGACTCAAGGACAGAACGATCAAAGAACCTTCAGTTATGTTGCCAGCACTAGCTGTCACTTTGGCTCATCCTTAGGAAAATCGCTCTGCTACCTCTACTTGAAGAGCCTGTGCGACGTCTGTGCCAACGTGTCTTGGCGTTGTGAAAATAACGAATTAATTATTTTTTAATATTATAAATAGTTTTCAGTAATTATAAAGCGCTAGGAAAAAATATAAAATTGAATAATTTATAATGCCAATAATACACCTCTAGCAGATCGGTGTTAAATGGCAATTCAGTCTTTGCCGAAATACCTTGCCATTTGTTTAAATCAATTGATAATATTGTTGATAGTTTTAATTATAATATAAGTTAACAAACATTCATAACAACTTCTACTTGAATTATTTACACAATACTGTCTTAAGAGTAGATTAATGTTGAAACGCCAATTCATGAAGTTCTTCGTGAAAATGCATGCGTAAGTCTAGTATTTACCCCCTATGTTTCTTTGTAATCATATACAGTATTTATGTAAAGAATCTTCAGAACTGCGTAATTGAAAGACGTTTCGATAAGCTGAACTCGCTCGAGTAAAACGGCGCCAGTGGGTGCCTCCAGAAAACTATTACACAAGAAATGTGCAATCATTGATGAGTGTAACGAGGTAGTCCCTCACTGTTTGACCTTTCGTCAGAATATAGTAAGAAATTCCCATGCATTTCTGAAATCAAGCCGGGGGCAACAGTACAGAGTGGACTGATTGAATGATTTATTATGTCGTATTTCCGGGCGCTTCATCTGCTTGACTCATTAGTCATTCACTCAGTAGTCCCGTAGTGTAGTGGATGTTTTTATCACCGGAGGTGACGACGTTCTTCCTCCGTTGGAAGGTGAGATCCAGCGCCGAAATACACATCGGCTTGCGGGTTTTTTCCCTATAAGGTGTCTCCCATCAACGGGGCTCCATCTCAACAGGGACAAACTCTAAATTTCCGTCTGGCCTCCCGACATGTGTTGTAAAGTGCATGTAGGTGTAAGTGTGTGTTAGTAAGGAATAGGTCAAGGAAGAAACGTCAAGAAAGATATCGTGCGGTTCATATCCCGTTGTGTTAGGGTACTGCTCCGGCATTCATCTGGTGTTAATTTGAGAAACCACGGAAAACCAATCAGAGCAGCCGGCCGCTAGAATTCTCCTCCAGACAGCGGCTGAATTTGACCTAGCTACGTTAGTGTCAAAAATCCTGCCACCGCCCGGTCTCGAACCCTAGGTCCTCCCGGTCAGAGGCATTACAGTGAAATCAGTTGATGTCGTGACCCACCTCAGCCGGTCTGAGTCGACTGTGAACCGCATATGCAACAAGTTCCAGACGTGTTTTAGTTTTAGACTTACAGCCCCTCTACACGATTGAGCTGTGTCCGCGAACTTGGCTGCTGCCGGTTGCAGATCGGTCGCGACGAAATTGTTCCCCTTTCTGCGAACAATGAAGCAGGTAGCACCTGATGAACAGTCTGTGCGAGGCGTACTTGTGAATGGAGGCTTGCCTATGACTGCCAAGCTTAACTCTCCGGCACACCGGAGAGTTGCATCATTTGGACACAGCTTAAATCCCGATTTCCAGGCTACCTTAGACGAACAATTTTGTAGTTTTAGAGCACGCACATGCGCAATGTGAGTTGTAGAACCCCCAAATTGACCAGAACAACATAATGTATAACTCCTATAAACGCGGTTCCACACATTCGGTATTCGGCGAATAGCGAGCGACTGTTCGCCCAATCCCGAGTAGCCGAAGTGCTGGGCGAATGTTCACATTCTTTGATGTGCCACTGATATTCAAATGACGGTTTGCTGCTACACTTGGGTTTTCGTAACGTGGCGGATGACATTAGGCCATTTTTACACCTCCCGCCTTATAAAAATATTATTTTTAATTAATTCGCGAACGTCATTCTCAACGGGGCTCATGGCCTTGTGCCTATCACTGTTATAAAGATTAATTTTATAAGGCAGGAGGTGTAAAAATGACCTAATGTCCTCCGCCACGTTACGAAAACCCAAGTATAGTTGGGCGAGCACCAACTCTGCTAGGACCAAGCAACTCATCCCTCCTACTGAGACCAACCAGTCGCTAGGCACCACGTGTGGCGCTCCCGACAGTCGAACTCCCCATGTGTGGTGCCGCCTTTATTCATTGTTAACGTAGCAGTTTTCAAATCTTCAAGGCAGTTAGTTGCAGCTGCGTAGTACAACTGGTTATCTAGGATCGTTCACCGTTAAGGCAGCCTACCTGCGGTTCCTTCGCCCAACTGCTGGAGTGCTATTCTGCGCCGTGAACTGACTCGACCCAGTATCCCCCGTTGTTCACCGTTCCGTCGTCAGCTTTTGGTGAATAGCGTCTATTGACGCGGAAGGTGACCAGGTGTACCCGGTTTAGACTTGCCGCCCTTGCAGGGTAGACCATGATGAAAGTGACCAGGTGAAACGTTGCAGAGAATGCGCATTGCCAGTCGATCGTACCGAAATACCAAGTGTTACGGTGGACACGCATGATATTCTATCCGCTCGTAATTACTGGTTGCAGTTACGATTTCAGATAATTATATTAAAAGTATTTCTTTATTTAGTGGGGTATATTGTTATCGAAATTTAAAGCGAGAGTTCTGGAAATGTTGAGTGTGATGTTGCAAGGAAATTGCAGCACGTTGCACTTTCGGGGAAGATATTCCAGCTTCATTCTAAACGAATCGATGACAAAACAGATGACAAATTTTTGTTACATTTTCTCGAGCATACTCTGAACCTTTTCATAGGAATGATTCTCTGATTACATTCGACTCAGGTAGAATGCGAATAACGATAGGCATACGATTGAAGGGTACAGTTCTACTGGGAATAAATATATTTGTTTCTGTTATACGGTGTTCACCGTCGCCCAATACTTTTGACGTTCTCCACCTCTGTGTATCCATTGAAATCTCGTACCCCCAGCCATTACGCATGTCAATATTTGTACTTGCGTTCCCATCTCCCAGAACTGACTCGGTGCACTATGTTTCATGGAAAATCTTGTCGAATCCATATGTCTGCCGACATCACCCCTGCCAATATCACATCCCACTTGCCTTCTTTTCATGTATTTCCTGTGTCATCACCTTTTGGTTCTCTACCATGGAATAATGATGTGTGCGTACTGAGGATAATAATCTACTTCCCTCGACTATTCTTTCCAACCAGAAATTTAGGCTTCCTGTTCTACACAGTCTTTACACTTTGAATGCTTTTGACGTTTATCAAACCCATTCTGTTGTATTCAATGTTTTATAGTTGCAATTTTTTTGAAGGTGCTGAAAAGTAGGCAATCGTATGTTGCACATGTAACAGATGTCTTGCCCAGAAAAAAATTAAGAATGTTCTCAGTGTAAATTTTTACCACGTTAGAGGGAAGATTCTGTCTTTAGGGTAGAAACATTTTTGGAATCCGCCTATGATTTCTCTAAACGAATTCCTACAAACCGGGATTTCATTTCACGAAACCCGACCAAGTCAGTCATTATTCTTCTCCATAGGCATGGGCGTCCTAAAAAGACAGGCACATATACATATCTGGGCACCCTTGACCATTAAACTTTATTTACAAATGACATATTTTACTAGGAAATACATAAAATAGCACAAAAAGAATGTAATTATAACTTTAATGACATAATTAACAAATGCTATTGTTATAATGTTGAATCATATACAGGATTTGCTAGGTGTTTGGAGCCTGTTCCTAAAATGTGTGTCAATTCCCGAATTTATCAAAAATCAGGAATTACAGGAATTACGTAAATAAAATGTTTCATTTCGCTGGGCTACGGGCCTCTTTAGAAAGTTTCAGATGACCCACGCCCCCCTTCCCCGTGTCCCCGCCTACGACCGTCTCCATCCCCGCCCGTCCCACCACCCTCGGCGCTCCAACTGCCTCGCCGCCGGGTGGCTCTCTCCGCTGAATAGACAGCTCCCCGCCGGCACCCATCCGTTGCCCTCTCGACTCTCCTCGACGCGAGAGCACGCGCTCTCTGGCGAGCGTGAAGACGGCGGTGTCCCCCCGCACCTGCCCGGGCGGCCGTGCCAGGGGCGGCCCCGGGGGCTTAAGGCTGCGCCGCTGAAGGGATATGCCGTGGCGGCGACGGCGGCGGCGGCGGCGGCCGAGGCGGCGGCGGAATCCTGTTTCGGGAGAGGAGAAAGAGGAGGCTCAAATAAAAAGAACGAGACGCGCCCGGACAAGTGACGGCGATGAGGCAGGCGGCCGCCGACTGTATATACGAGCGCAGTGACAAAAGACGCGCGACGCCCGGCGGGAGGCCTGGGAGAAGCGGCCTTGTGCGACTGGGGAGGAATTATTGTGAGGAGCGGTGGGAGGGGGAGGTAACGGACACCCCCGCCGTCCTGGGCTGGGTATTGTGAGGGGACTGTTGCGCACCTGGAAAACCTGGAAATGAACAAGAAAATTTCGGCGCCCAGGAACAAGTTAGGCAGTTTAGCTCCTTTTTAAAATTCAATATTTAATAAAAAAAATCTTTAAAAATAAACATAATAGTGATCGTAAATTATCAACGCATACTTTTACTCCAAGCTCATCCGGAGGACCGGGTTCGATTTTCGGTCGACGGACCTAACAATTCGAACGATTTAAAAGAAAATAATTACACACACGCAATATAATTATTTTAAAATTTATATACGCATTAATACATTATAAAATTATAAAAGCTGTACCTTCCTTAGTTACCGTTTCAATAGTTTAATTTCTGTGTTTTGAGCAAATAATTAAAAAAGAAATTATCCCATCTTTCTCATTCGATCGATTGGTAGGAGTAGATTGAATTCTCTGCAGTTGAAAGTATAAACCTACTTCAAACATTCCTGTAGTCCCTTGGAGAATTTATTGAAAGCAAGTGATATGCGCTTTTTATGTTCTTGCGTTTTTTCACTTTTTGGTTTTAAACAACAACATGAGGAGACGCTGTAGATAAAGTCTAGAAAATAGCGTGGAAAATCGAAGTTTCAGTGCTGGCAAACCTAGAAAAGTCTCAGATTTTAGAAATTTCAATGCACAGCCGCCATGTAGAAGGAATATAACGCGGCGGCTCTGGGAGGAAAGCTCTTCCACTCTTCCGACTCGGGTTCTGTGGTGTGCCTTCTTTCCTCCCGAGGTTCCATAAAAATGTTTAATTTAATGAGTTTTTTGTTGCCGTTTTTCCTCAAATGGCGTTCGTGAGCCTCCAAATTAGAGTTTTTTTAATGTCAGAGGAAAGTTATTTATTGTTATTTCTTGGAGCATTTAGAATGGCAAGTATTAGGAACCTTTGAGTTTCACATGTCTGTCGAATTAGAATGAAGGAGAATCTTTTTCGGGTTTGGTGGAGCGTCAAGGCAAGCTTGGAGATGAGTTTAATGGTAAATTCAATATGAATGTTGAGATAAAAAGAGAATAAGAGAAACAAAACGTTCGTGAGCAATGGTAGGTTAGTGCATATCCCACTCCCGAAATTTATACATAATGTGCTGAAGCAATTTTTCTAAAGAGTTGATGTAAAAAATAGATAAGTTTATAAGAACAATATTTTCCTCTTTGGTATTTACATGAACAATCCTGATGTATTTGAATTCGGATAAGATCGCGGAGAATTGTTTGTAATGTGCACAATTATTACAGCGTTGCCTAGAATTGCATTAATGAAAATTTCCGTACGTATATATTTTTGTTTGTGTAGTCTTTCTTACGCCACGTAATTATATGCTTGGCTTCTTCATATAATGTAATTCCGGAGCGCCGTAATCAGATAGAAACATAGGTAAACCGAAACGAAATAAAATTTTTGTTCTGTTCAACCTGTGTGGGAGACGGTTCTACCTCGTCTAAAAATCTGTTTCATTTGTTATGTTATTTTAGAGAATTGTTTTCCGACGATTCGCATGGAATCACAAATTGGTGCGGCGTTGTTTTCATGCAGCATCGCAAAATGAGGAATCGTGAATATTTTTCTCTCTTGATGTTGATGTGATTGGAAACTCGGCGCGTATTTCATTTTCGATGAAATTAATATGCGATCGGGAATTTTATTTGACGAAATACAAACAACAGTGTAGAGGTCGTGTTTTCGTCTTTCCCCTCAGGTATAGCACTGGAGGCCAATATACGCATAAAATATCGTTTTGAAAACACGTCCCTGCTTAAAACAAATGAATTGGCAATTGGCGACGTGCTTATATAAAAGCTATCCGTTGAATATTTTCTGGAATATTGGATGCTCGTTTGTTATTTTTAATTTGCCTTTTGTTTTTACTGTGCCTGTCATTTCAAGTGAATTTGTGCTCCATGCTAAAACACACAACGCGGGAATTATCTAAACGGCATTGTAGAAAAAACACGAAATTGAAGCCGACGTTTGACGCAACTATGATATACTGATGTTCAATGCAGGTGGCGTGCTTTTTTATCTGTGCATGACAGAGAGTAGTTATTATTCCTTAAATACATATAATAACCCGTACTTTTACCGAACTGTTATTTACAGAGTTTATTTGCAATATAAGAGTAATCTCATTATATTCTGGACTCTGTGCCATATGGTTGCATTATTTAAAATAAGTATGACGTCTAAATGAATTCGCAGGCGGTATCAACATTGATATTGGCATACATTATTCCGCTTCATTAAATTTTCAAGATGATTATAACAGGGTACCGAGCGCTTGTAGTTGCGGATACAGTAGTCCCTGTGTTCGCAATGTAAATAGAGAAGTGTTCGCAACGGAAGCTGCGTAAACCGGGAGGTTCAACGTTCGATTACCGACGGTGGCGGCTTTTCCGAGTCGAAATTTCAGCTGAAACTCAGACTGCATAGGGCTGTAAATGCAGCAGTCGCCGTACCGTCACGGTTCTAGAGAATGTCAGGGCTGCAGGTCGTGGAAAGTCGATGCGGACGAGCGGTGCGACATAGATGTCGTTTTCAAAACATGGATGTATTGAAGCCGCTGGTATACCGGGAGACCGGTCGGGAGCTTAGAGCTTGTCCCGGCTGGGGCGGTGCTCCGTTGGTGGGAGATGCCTGGTTGAGGGAAAACCCCACTAGCCGACGGTAGGTCGGAGCCGGACCTCGTCATTCAGCGGGGAAGATCATTGCCATCTCTCGAGGAGAAATATGCACTACACTTACGTGACTAATGTCCTAAGATGTTGACGCGCCCGGAACCACTAACAACCAACCAACCAACCCGAAGTCGATGTGTGTGAACATCGATGCTTTATGCGCGATGTTTTTACGTTTACGATGTTTTGTTCGTGGATGAAAAAAGCCCGTAATCACAATTGTGTAAAAGTTAAAATATGAAATTTTCGAACGCCAAGTGTACGCGAAATGTACTACCTTCATTGAAAAGGCTATTCCTCATCTGAACTGATCTTCATGTTTGGATATTTCCTTCGTCTTTCCACGCATTTTACACAAGGAGGGGCATTTGTTTTCAGTTAAATTTTAATTATAAAATAAGATGCACGACAGTTGTCAAATTAAATTTCGTTGCGCACGAATTTAATGTTAGAGGTTACAAAACATACTTCTCACATCGATGTTCAAAAACATGGATTATTTTGGTCGATGTATGGATAACATCGATGTTTTAATTTTGAACATCGATGCTACCCAACATCAATGGTTTGTTATTGATGACGCATCACTATGCTGTCCACTATGAGACACAACCACTGTGCGGAAGCGCATGTAGTAGTTCCTAGTTCGCAACTAAAGCTTTGTGAACGGGAGGTCCAAGGTTCATGTTCTCACTGTGGCTAGCCTTCTCCGACCCTTCAACTGTTTTTCACAGTGGTAAATCCTGAACATTATTTCAAGTGCACCGCATTTTATGGAAGCTACTTCTACCGTTGTCTTTTATTTTGAGCTTTTCTGAAATTCCAATTCTCTGAAATTCCGTCCTTAATATTGTAATTGTTCTATGAGACAATTACATAAACCACTAACTTCTGGATCATTAACGTCCTCCATTTTTGTAAAAACTTGAGAGAAGCGTAACATACAAACGACCAGAGAAGGACTGTTCACCGCAATATTTTGTGGTGCCTACTGACCGTCCAGACGGCCATCCTCCCCTCTCCCCGCCCTTGAAACACGAGGAGCCCTAGGCTATCGCGGCTGGCATGCGGTGCCTTCGCCTGCGTCGAGCGAATTCTCTGCACAATATTTAGAACTGTTTGAAACTTATCACACTAACGCACTTCATAGCGCTTACTGATGCGAAGACTCTGGCTCTCGGTAGCAAAATAGTTATTTTTTCACATCTGTTTTAAAGCTTTCAAACTCTCAATACCTTTTTCCAGGATTATCAAACTTATTTAATGTTTCTTATGCACTTGGAATTACTAGGTATACTGGCGGTCTACGCGGTGTATCGGAGAATTCACTACTGGTTTTTCATGGCATCGATTATGGGCTATGAACATTGGACTTTTTGCTGAACTTTTTGTACCGGGAGCGGTAGCTCAGTGCATAAACTGATGTCACCGCAGCGCCTCTGACCGGGAGGTCCTAGGTCCGAGTCCTGACGGTGGCAGGATTTTCGACACTAGCTTTTCAGCTAGGTCGAATTCAGTCGCTGTCTGGAGGAGAATTCTAGCGGCCGGCTGCTCTGATCGGTATTTTTCCGTGGTTTCTCCGATCAACACCAGGCGAATGCCGGAGCAGTACTCTACCACGGACCGCGCGCGATCTGTCCTTCCTCTTCCTTGTCCTATTTTCTCCCCTTACACACTCACTTACACTACCATGCACTACACTACTACATATTCCGGGAGACCGGTCGGGAGTTTAGAACTTGTCCCGGCTGGGGCGGTGCCCCGTTGGTGGGGGAGTCCTGGTTAGGGGGAAACCCCACTAGCCGACGGTAGGTCGGTGCCGGATCTCGCCATCCAGCGAGGGAAAATCACCGCCATCTCTCGAGAAAAAACATGCACTACACTAACGGAACTAATGACCGAAGCAGTTGACGCGCCCGGAAACCCGAAAAAATCAATCAATCGGAGAATTCACTACTGGTTTTTCATGGCATCGAGTATGGGCTCTGAACATTGGACTTTTTGCTGAACTTTTTGCAACCCAGGAAGACGTCAAGCCTAGCGCGGGGTGACGGTGAAGCAAAACACGAACTTTCTGTAGTCGTACCTGGGGACCGAGGCGTGAATAATAGTATGCTCGGAAAGGCGCATTCACATCACAGTGCGCGAGTCTGTTAATTGCGCCGGCTCTTTAATTTGTTACGCACAACGCCCGCGTGAGAAGGAAGTATTTGTTGATTTGCAACCCCAACCCTCCCGTGTTATTTTTCTACGGTATACTTCTTTAGCGAGAGACGTATTTCTGAATTAGTGCGTAAAGAAAGCATAGCACCATAATGAAGTGCTAAATGCTGACAAAAAAAATTCCCCTGCTCTGTTGGATTCACAATTCATATCGCATGAGATTTGGCGATATTTCAGAAGTGTGAAGAACGCCCATTAATGGAAGAATGTAATATTAATTTAATATACTTTGTTTTGTTACTGGTCAAGTGGTTACTATTATACTCGTTCTTTATAGAAAAATATTAAGACACAGGACATTTCTCAGAGTTCAAATAAAGGCAGTCTATAAAGTAATGGAAGAGGAGATCAGAAAGGTGAAGGCTTACACGGCAAAGATGTTACTGCAAATATTTACATCATCGGGTGTACTAAAGAAATATCCTATAAAAGTTAATTTTCCAAAGAATGTATTCAATGGGATATATTAAATTAACTACTTACAAAAGAAATTGAGTTGACAATTTCAATGCAAGTTTTTACTTTTCAAGTCAAATTTATGCTTAGAGCCTACTTCAAGTTTAAACTCTACTATAATTTTTTTAAGGGGATCTCACTAAAATCAACATTCCGTATGAGTAGTACCAAGGTGCTATGCGACAGGCATTCAGTGTCTCCTGTTGATATTCCGAATCGTGCATGTTTTCCATCGCTAATACGATTTTATTATATTTTAGAACGATTATTACATATTATTATTATTATTATTATTATTATTATTATTATTATTATTATTATTATTATTATTATTAAAACATTGTTATTTTAGATAAATAATTCTAAGTTGCATTCACTGATCATTTACAAAGAACTCGTCCAAACACACCACACATTTCTCACGGAGTAATTCGACAGAGAATGAAATGGGCCCGGAATTACGTTCCGCGTTGTCACCACCTCCGCGCCCCCAAACGACAAAGTCCACCCCCATCTTCCCCGATCCGCGTGTTCGGCCTGTTGGCGTCGTGTTCCCAACCGATCGAAAAACTGCGCTGCGGCGCGGCGTGCGTCCCGTCCTGACGGGGGAGCGAGTGAAAAATGTGGAAATCATTCGCATGACGTCCTCGACTCGCTCTCCGGCCCGCCGCATTGCATTACGAGGACCCGCCCCTCCCCCCTCCCCCACCCCCCGCCGGCGTCCGCGGGTTATCGCGCCATTGACCCGCGACCGATTAGTGAAGAAAATACAAACTGGCGCCCATTTAGCTTATTCAGAAGCCTCTTTCGGACAGGCGGTGGAAGAGTGGGGCTTATCAAAACCCGACAGAAAATTAAAAAAGAATAGCTTTTGTTTACGAAAGTTACATTTTAGTGACTGTATGGTAAAATTTAATGAAAAGGAATGCGTAATAAAAGAAAAAGGAACTGCAGTTTAATACACAAGTAGCATAAATATATTTGCAGGAAATGAGATTTCGTCGAATTAGATTAAAATAATTTATGATTTTAATGAGCTGTTTTTAATGATACAAGGAAACGCAATGCAAATTGAATTTATTTATGGCTGTAGCTTTATTTTAGGTGCTACTTAGAACTTTTGTGTTCTAATTAATAAACAATTTGAAAATAATACATCTTTCGTCGGCCATATTTTAAAATTACTAGTAGTAGTCATTTGTCTTCGAGAAAAATTCTTAATTTTTAAATAATATTAAAATTAACTTAACAAGATAGATACATCAAAGATCGATATATCGATAGATTTTATCGAAGTCTACTCATGATATTAAAAAAAAATTCTTAATTTTCAGAGTGGGCGTGGCTTGGCTCTTCATGTACTGCCTTAAAAAAATATTTCCACCTGTTCGTCATCGTTTGCCTTTGATGTGTTTTAAACACTCAACATTCGGTAGCATTTGTAGGGAGTTGGTCACTCTCGCCCGATCGGCCGCCCTCGAGTCGTGTCGCCGTGGTCGGTGCGCGTGGGCGTGGTGGGCGGTGGGCGACAAATTGCGCGCGGAGGAGGCGCGAGTGCGTGCGCGGGCGTGGGCGTGGGCGCTGAAAGAGCAGCCGCCGCCGCGTGATTGAGCGGGTTTTAATTCCGCGAGATAAGGCTCTGACCGACAGCCTCCCTCTCTCCCACTCAGTCAAAGCACTGCGGTGCGACCACTGCAACTCCATGGTAGTGCGGCAGGAATCGGAAATTCGGGCCCGGGGGAGGCGGTGGCATGGTTTGTAATCAAGATGAGCGATTCGCGAAATAGAGGCAAAACTTGAATTGATTGACTCTTTCGTGTTTCCGGGCGTGTAAGGTCATTAATCCCGTAAGTGTAGTACATCTTTTTAAATCACGGAGTGGCGCTGGTTGGTGAGATCCGGCGCTGACGTAAGCATGGAGTTGCGTGGCGCTTCCCCATTCAGGAATCTCTCACTAGCTGGGCACCGCCCCTACCTAGACTGCGGTTTCCACTGATCTGCGTTTGAAGGATATCAGCTGTTTTGTTTTTTGTCAAATCGGGACCTTACACGTCACTACAGTAACGTCATAATGGTGGCGTTCAGCCTTCCGATTGGATGACACCGAAACAGCTGATTTCCTTCAAACGCAGCTCTGTGAAAACCGCAGTATAGCTAATGTAGGAAATCCTGCCACTGTCAAGACTCGGAACTCTAGGACCTTCCGATCAGAGCAATGAGCATCGTCAGTGACATCAGTTGATGCACTAAGTCACCTCAGCAAGGTCACAACACTCAACGTTTGCATGTTCTGTGTAGCATTTTTGATCTAACTCTTTTGTTTCGGAGTCGGGCTTCAAGAGCCCCACCAAACTGTCTTTCCTTACTGAAACATCAACACTTGTATTAAACGTCCTACAAATTGAAATCACATACTTTCGTCAGTGAACTCATTAATATACTTAGAACGATTGTTACTTGAAATGTTAAAAATAAGCCTTCAAATGGATGTTTCTAGTACGATTCATAATGGAACCAGAATGGGGCAATGTTGCCAACATGTTAAAACAATCAGGCGTTTAAGGAAATTCTGGAAAGACAAAAACAACAACAGCAGCAACAGCAAACAACAATAATTATACACACTAAGACATTGTGTTCGAAGAGATGCTTATATATGCTGCATTTAGACATCATGCTTTGTGTTGCAAAATATGATTTTTTGCTTGTTTCGCAACCATATGCTAATACATTTGATTTCTATTTTATGGGTTTCCGTGCGTCAAAATCGCTAGTAAAATTGTTATTTACTTTCTACCAAACGCAATTTCGATTTGAGCTTATCAGTAATATTCTTCGCTCATCAAAGCAAACCCTACTGAAGAGGCCGGGAGGTCACGTCGTATTAACAGCACATTCTGACTGGAAGAGGAAATGGCTTGTGTCGGATCCCCGCCATTTATTTTAATTCACTGCCAGTCATATAATACTAATTCGAGACGGAATCGGTCGTTTTGGATTGGAGGAATTGATCAAGAATCAAGAATCCTTTCGCAAAAAAATACGAATTTGATCTGTAGAATGGAAAATACACTAATTAAAATACAAGAAGACACACACACACACACACTATCTCTATATTATATATATATATATATATATATATATATATATATATATATATATATATATATATATATATATATATTGCCGAAATTACTGCAATGTTTGATGCATTATTTTTGCGAGGAGTTTTTGTGAGATTCATGGGGAAAATATCCAAAAGTTAAAATGCTATATTGTAAATTAGGCTAATACGACGTGGTCTGAAAGGACAGTCCGTCTAGGGGCTGTGCATTCCCACTTGCTCCTGCAGTAAATGTAGCATGTGGCGGCCTATTAGTCAGCACTCCATTAAGGGGCCCCGAACAATGAGGCTCACCTGAGGGCGCGGGAAGAAAGCCCCGAGTATCACGTGCGCGTTCTAGGCCTAATATTTGTGAGCGGATGCGAACCACGACGAAGGGGCGGCGAGAACGGAGGCGAAAACAAACGGCCCTCTGTGCGTGATTCGGCGCGAAAGCCTCAGGCGCCGCCATCGCCCATGACTCTGCCCGCGCCTCCGCCCCCGTCCCCGCCCACGCCTTGCCTTCGCCTACTCCCAACTGCTGCCTCCGTCGCCGCCTCCGACCCCGGCTTTCTCTGCCTTCTCCGTCTTCGCCTCCCCCCGCTTTGCCTCCCCTCCGCCTTTGCCTCCCCTCCGCCTTCGCCTCCCCTCCGCCTTCGCCTCCCCTCCGCCTTCGCCTCCCCCGCCTCCGCCTTCGCCACCGCCTTCGCCTCGGCCCGCCTTCGCCTCCGCCTCCGCCACCGCCTTCACCCCGCCTTCGCCTACGTGCGCCTTCGCCTCCGCCACCGCCTTCACTACGCCTCCTCCCGCCTTCGCCTCCGCGCGCCTTTGCCTCCGTCCGCCTCCGGCACCGCCTTCGTCTCCGCACGCCTTCGCCTCCGCCCGCCTTCGCCTCGGCGCGTCTTCGCCTCCAACCCGCCTTCGCCTCCACCACCGCCTTCGCCTGCCCCCACTTTCGCCTCCGCGCGCATTCGCCTCCGTCCCGCCTTCGCCTCCGCCACCGACTTCGCCTCGGTCTTGCCTTCGCCTCGCTTCACTCCCACTTCGGTTCGCTTACAACCTCCGCCCCTCTCATCTACGCATCCATTTTCGCCTCGGCTTCAGCCTCCGACCCTAGTCGCCTCCTCCCTTTTTCACTCTCCGGCTTTGCTCCCAGCCCTTCCTCTGTCCTGCCTCCACCTTCTTTCCCACCCCAGCATTACTTCCACCCTCGCCTTCATGTCCACCCCCGCACCTCCTGTTTGCTGCCGCCCCCGCTTCCGTTCCCATCCCCGTCTCCGCTCCAGCCCTCACCTTCGCCGCTGCCTTTCTCACCTTCAACGCCCCGTCCGACCCATTTCCACCTCCTCCTCCGGTTCCCGCCGTCCTCCTCCCCTACCTCCCAACACCCATTTTCCCCTCGGCTCCATTCACGACCCTCGCCACCAACCCCGCTTTCGCCTCTGCTTCCACTACCTCCTCTGTGCTGCCTCCATCGTCTCTCCCGCTCCCACCTCACTTGCCCTCTCGCCCCTACGTTCACCCTGCACCCCGCGTTTCCCTCCCCTACCAACTATCCCCCTCCTTCGCTTCCACCTCCAGCTTTGCCACCGTTCCCGCCGCTGCCTCAGCTCCAACCTCCGTCCGTTTTGTGCCCTCGCTATCGCAACCCGCCCAGTTTGGCGCCTCGCTCTCGCCCGCGCCATTCTTCCTCACTTCTCTCCGCCCCCATCTTCTAACCCACCTCTCCCCCCACTTGCGCATCGCCGTCCGTCTCCAATGCTCGCAGCTTCGCCGCCGCCTCGTATTGTGCGGAATTTTATGATCCGGTGAACGGTGGCTCCCTTCCTCCTTTCCGACAGAGCAGAATCGACTTCGTTCCCTCCGAGAGTTGTAGGGCGGTGCCATGAGTCTGGTCGCCCGTTTTGTCCATTGACAGTCAGACGTAAGAGAAGCGAAAAGTCGTAGAAATACTGGAAATGAATTCAGGAAGAATTTTTATTTTGCTGTTTGAATGCGATAACGTTGCAGTATGTAACTTAAAATATTTTGTGGTTGCAACTATATTCAGTGTTGTAATCTCTTGATTCTCGTTATGTTAATTTAAAATACCTGACTCATAAATATGAAATATGATTAATTCTATTTTCTTCCTTTATGGTTTTCTTAATGTGTAGGCAAAAAATCTTTAGCACCTGAGCTTGATTAAGCTCTTTGTTTGCCTTTTAATATAGTCTCTTCAGCTGTTCTGATGAGGTGCTTTTACTCGTAATTCTAATTATTGTTACAAAGAAAAAAGTTATGCTAGATTTCAATGTTGCACCGAATAAAACAACTAATAAAATGTAAAGTTTTCTATTTTTTATGCGTTGGATGAGTGCCAGTCGAAGTTTCCTTTCCTGTTTTGGCTTGCTAGGTGGAAAAGTATATTGCTTGATGAAGTATTGAAACGTCTAATCAACAATCTGTTTAGTCATGTTCCACTTGTGTGTGACCTGAACTAGTTTTGTTATACTAGTTACAACCATCGTGCGTTTCTTAACATTGACGCTATAATCTATTTTTGAGGCTCCATGACATGAACAATTTGCATTCTTCTCTGACTAAAACCGAACAAGTACACGTACAGATTTCACGAACTTGTGTGGTCCATAAATACCTAATGTAAACATTTTGTGGTGTAGTATTATAGAACCTGCTGGATTCGTTAGTATGGAATTTCACTTTGTGAAGTGTATTCAAGATGCAAGAGGCAAAATAAGCACGTTTCCGGTGCAGGACAGTGGAGCTGAGCTGCATTTTGTAAGGAGGCAGTAATTTTTCTTCGGATGTAATTGCGGACTGTTACCACGAATCTCTCCGGTCTTCTCTTTCACCTACCTCTGCGCGCCTGTGTTCGTCGGACTTCCTTCGATTTGCAAGAACATAACAGTTCTTTGTTCTCTTTCTACCACATACCGTCTGGCGTTTGCTTGGGTTGAGAGGTTCTGAAAAAACTCGAAACAGTAGTAATCGCTCTTTCATTGAGATGGCGGTTTGTAATATCCGACCGCAAAAAGATGCTGTTTGCTACTTGCCTGTGCTGTTCACCTGGCGTGGACAGTTTCAGAAAGAGGACGCGTTCTGCATCTAAAGTGCAGACCCGTGAGTGTTCACAACTCGAAGGTTGTCGTGACTGCCTTCCTAATTCATAGCAGTGTAATTCCAAGTAGTTGCAGTGTTTTTGATGGAAGAAATCAAAATCATTTTACTCGTAAATTCATTATGCTCGTAAAATAATAGAAACTCGTTTTTTTTTTTTCATTTTCACGGCAGCTGTATTTTCTCATGTACGTTTTTCAGAGTAATTTTTAATGATAATTGTGAAAAGATAGCAAAATCCCATGTTGAATTAGAGGATGTATAGATATCCAAGAAGTTGTTCAGAGATACTTCCGTGTACCTGATTTCCTTTTCAGTTGCTTCGAATTTTGTATAGGCACAGTAATTACACCTGTCTTAGAAAGGAAACTAGTTGTTAGAAGTGCAACAGCCCCCTCCACACTTTAACTTTGCTGAGATGGGAACCCAGAATTTTTCGAGGGAGGGGCTAAAGTGTCCAGCCGACTTCATGTTTTATTATAATGATTTTGTTGCCTTATAGTTAATATTTCAACGTACATAATTGATGTATTAATTGACCTTCGTAAATATAGAAGATTAGTAATATATAGGTAACATTGACTTCCGGGAAGGGGGGCCCGAATGAGGTCCCGCTTCCCCTGGGTTGCCACTGACGTTGCTCCATTTCTTCGCTGTTCCTTACTACGCCCCTCTTTGTTTCGTCTGTATCGGTTCTCGTCATGCCTCATCTCATCTCACCCCTGCCTCTCTCTGCCATGCCTGGCCTTTCCCCACTTTCTCCTCTTCGTGAGGATCCTTCTCCTACCTCACTCCCATCCCGCCCTTCCCCACCTCATCATTCGCAACCCCCGTGTCCCTCTGCTCCGCCTCCCTTCACTATGCCCCTTCCCGCACCAAGATCTTCTACACCGAACTGAATCCGCTTCTCCTCTTCGTCTCACTTCGCCCCTCACCTTCTCTCTCCGCTCTTCTCGATCGTCCCACCCACCGCCCCGCCCACCGCTTCTCTTACTATTCCGCTTCATCCCGCTTTATCACGCACACCACTCGACCCGCTCAACCCCGTTTTCCTCCCCACACTCTCTCACTCAACTCCGCTCCACCCGCCCCAACCCCCCTCTCAACCCTTCCACCACAACACACCCACCCAACCCCAGCCCAACCTATCCCAACCCATACCAACCCAGCCCAACCCAGCCCAACCCAGCGCATTCACACACTAACCTAGCCCATTTCACACTAACCTAGCCCATTCCACATTAACCCAGCCCAATCCACACCAACCCAGCCCAATCCACCCCAACCCAGCCCAATCCACCCCAACCCAGCCCAATCCACCCCAACCCAGCCCAATCCACCCCAACCCAGCCCAATCCACCCCAACCCAGCCCAATCCACCCCAACCCAGCCCAATCCACCCCAACCCAGCCCAATCCACCCCAACCCAGCCCAGTCCACACCAACCCAGCCCAATCCTTACCAACCCATAGCAACTCACCCAACACAACCCAACACAAACCAATCCCATCCAATGTACCCAATCTCCACCCCTCATTTCCATCCCACCCCACTCCACCCACCTCATCCCGCTCCCCCTGTTCCTCCCTGTTGCCCTCGGCCCCGCCCCTCATCACCACGTTCCCCGTCGTCATGCTGCGGCGCGCGCTTCCACCCCGCTTGCTTGCGCGTGTGCTGTTCAGATTGCTGCCGCCGCGGCGCGCTCTTCGTCTTTTTTCTCCACTTCGCTCCACTCCTCTCCCCCTCCCCCGCGTCCCGCCTCGCCTCCCGCTCGTCTCGTTCCCTTTTTGCGCCCGGCAATTGTTATGCGCGGTGATGGACGTTTCCTTCTGCAACAATGTGGGAGTGACCTCTATACTTACGTTCCGTGTATATGGGAAACTGCGTTTGCTGCCGCGGGACCAGGGAGCGTAACGGATTTGCCCGCGACGGGGCTTAATTGCGCGCGCCCGTGCCCCTCCCTCCGCCCCCTCCCCCCCCTTACCTTCCCCTCACCCTCCCCCGTGACTCCGCACTCGCCCTCATCCTCGCACCCGCGCTTACTCCCTCCCCCTCCTTCTATGCTCGCTGACGGCCTCGAAGCGGGAAGTCCGATTTTTACACTTCGCCCTGAGTTTTTTTTTGTTTGAATGCTACGGTATTCCTACCGATGTTGAAAATTTCTGTCTGACTTGCGATATATCAAAACAATTTTTGTGTTTCCAGGTTATCATTCCGAATCTTGTAAATAGCATCGGTTGAAATGCGGAGAAATCAGTCATGTGTTGAAACCCAGAATTTAACTTTCTTCTTACCTCCTGAGACTTAAAAAAACAGCAAATTTTACAATTAATACTGCCGTTTGATATCATGCAATATTGAAATATCGGTATATTAAAGCATTTTGCTACTTTCGCGCGGATAATGAACGTCGGTAAATATATTGCATCATGCTCGGACTGTTTTCGCATCGTGCTAGGTGTTGACAGTTCTAATCGTGCATGCGTTTTTGCTTACGTTGTAATTAGCGAAATGTTTCTGGCTTAAGCAAGTGCTTTCTTTAGGGTTCTTTATATTCTCTTGTTTTGAAAGCATTTTTATATGAATCTCATCCTTTTTCATAAAAAATAAGTTTCAAATTTTGAAATGTTGACTTACCATTACTTTTTACGTACATTTTCCCGAGAGGTGGCCGTCAGGGCTACATTACAGGTAGTTACCAGATCACTTGAAGAAAGAGCTTTCGAAACGAGTTCAATAAAACAGATTCAATAAAACAGATTTTATTGAATAAACGACACTCATTTACGAAATATGATTTTATGTAAGCACATTTATGTGTAATATAACAAGGACAATTATTTGAAATAGTTATTGTAAAATTTTCCTGTATTTCAAAATGTGCTGATGTACGAGGTATGCTCGTGTTTTATGAATGTTCTGTTATTTCAGTCACTTTTCTCTACTTTTCATTTCTTGCTAATTTATTTTGTTCTGCTTGTTCAATTTCCTCCTTTTCGTTTTTCCTCTATTTCTCCTGGCCATCGTAGCGTTAACCGCACGTGTTCGCGTGTTGCGTGTCCCCATCTCAGCAGCCGTTTGACTGATCCTTACCCCTCCGCCCCCTTCTATCAGGCACTTATGTCCAGAGGAAATGTGAGTCGCGATTCAACCTATGGAGGTGTAAGTTTATGCGACCAAAAAGTCAGGATGTAGGCGTGCACAATCCCGTGTCCTGCAGAGAACCAGAAGCTGGCGGTCGTTCTCGACAGTTTTACCCTCCGAGATGGTCACAGACGCTTGTTCACCCGAACAGGGAGATAGAAATGGCTAGCATTGTCACGTCTTTAGAGATGAAGAAAACTTCATTCCACCCTGACGCTTGTCACTGAAGCTTTCTTCTTCAAATTAATTTTCATCTTCTTCTACACATCCATTTTCATCTTCTTCATATCCATTTTTATTCTCTTCTTGATACTCTTTTTCATCTTCTTCGTGATACTCATTTTCATCATCTTCTTCGTGATACTCATTTTCATCATCTTCGTGATACTCATTTTCATCATCTTCTTCGTGATACTCATTTTCATCATCTTCTTCGTGATACTCATTTTCATCTTCTTCTTCGTGATACTCATTTTCATCTTCTTCTTGATACTCAATTTCATCGTCTTCTTCTTCTTCTTCTTCTTCTTGATACTCATTTTCATCTTCATCATCTTGCTCTCGTCGAAATTGTGTGGCCTTCCCGTGCTTCCCGCCCCGACAGCATCGGCGAACGGGCCTCTGTGACGTCACCCGCCCCCAGAGAGCCCTGTTAATTAAACAGCCGACAACCGGTTTTTAGGTAAATTAAGGAATTTTTTGTGGTATTGATTTATCGATAGTCGTATACTTCGTGATATCTGCTGCACGTCGAGTGTCGATTGGTGTAAAAGATACGCGGGAATATAGCAGTGTTTTGGGCGGGCTGTCTGTAATAGATTGATAGATTGGATGGAGATTTAATAGGTTTTTAAAGATCGTTGACGATCAGCCGTCCGCGTGGTTCACGTTTTGGGTGGAAGAGCGCTGTGGTCGGTGTTTTGTGCGACAAAATTAGTATTGCATGCTCTGGCGTGCTATCGGCCATCTGGTTTTACTGCTATACTCTATCGTGTATTTCCATATTATTCCTACAACTGCACTAATTAATGTAAGATGTGAGTACAGTTATAGCCAACTTTTTGTGGTAGCGTGAAGTGATGACGGCAATGATCACAGGGAGGTGATGCGATGTGGAATTCTCTTTATGGTGCTTGGTGACAAGGCATGGCGAAGTGCGTTGCAACGAGAGTAGGCGATCGGCGTTCTTTGAAGTCGACTCGGAGTTTTGGCCGAACGGCTCGTCTTTCTGGTTCTTGGGTTTTTCTTTCCCCGTTTCCTTCGTGGCTTCTTTTTCATTCTTCAGATTCTCTACTCTCGTATGGCAGTTATTCCAGTTTTTTGTGGCAGCGTCTCTCTTTACTGGCCAGAGTCGCTCTGACTAAAATTTTCCACGCTGTATGTCATTTCATGGTTTCATTTCATTTGTATGTTCATAAAACTTGTGATTTACTATAGAAGAAGAAGAGACGTGCAATGAATTATCGGATCTGAATGGGCTCAGTGTCCGGCAATTAAAATGTAATTGATACAATAGGAATTGTGGATGATCGTAGTAAATCGCTGGGTGTAGATTGCTGATGAGACAATCGTAAACCGTTTCCTTTTTCCGGTTTTGAATTATGAATGTGGTGTCTGGGGTACTGAATGTAGAGTCAATGCATGAGATCTGGCAATAAATATTTCAAAAGGTCGTTCGATGTAACGTTTCAGAGATGGGTTTCCAAAGTGGGTAGACAATCCTTGAATTTCCGGTCAATGTCTCAATG
>BLKR01005132.1:0-88292 GCA_011170035.1 Teleogryllus occipitalis | reverse complement strand
CTCCTAGGTTCGAGTCCTGACGGCGGCAGGATTTTCGACACTAGCTTTTCAGCTAGGTCGAATTCAGTCGCTGTCTGTAGGAGAATTCTAGCGGCCGGCTGCTCTGATCGGTGGTTTTCCGTGGTTTCTCCGGGCAACACCAGGCGAATGCCGGAGCAGTATCCTACCAAACGGGCTACGGACCCCGCGCGATCTTTCCTTCCGCTTCCTTGTCCTCTCCTCTCCTCTTACACACACACTTACACTAACATGCACTACACTACCACATATTCCGGGAGATCGGTCGGGAGCTTAGAATTTGTCCCGACTGGGGTGGTGCCCCGCTGGTGGGAGAGTGCTGGTTAGGGGGAAACCCCACCAATCGACGGTAGGTCGGCGCAGGATCTCGCCATCCAGCATGCACTACACTTACGGGAGTAATGACCAAAGCTGTTGACGCCGGAAACACGAAAAAAAAAATCAATCAATCGAACCGAAAATTTGGTTTACGACACGTTCGCCTGTCCATCTGTATGCCTCTCCGTCTGCCTGCCTGTGTTTCTGTCTGACCGGCTGTGATAAACAGCGTCTAAATCGTTCAGACGATTTTCTCAAAAATTATCATTTTCTGATCGATCTAGCTGTACTCGAGAAACTTTAAAATTTTAAAATTTTCTTAAAAATCGCTTCAAAATGTTTGATTAAACGTCTCTCGGATAGAGCAAAAGTACGCTTGAAATAGACCAGGCCGAACTTTCGTTGAACTCTGTGAATTTTCGATATTTAATTTTTTGGCGTCTTTCTACAACTACCATATTGAAGATAAAGATTTTTTCCATCTTTAAATAATGTAATAAACGGTTTTTAAACATGTGGTTTCGGTTATTTTTGAGTAATCATTACAAATAATGTGACAAAGTGTTATATACAGGAAATCCAGGGGTATATGAAGAACAATTCTTTGCTAATTCGTTTATTACAATAAACCAACAATCCAATATTCGAAGTCCAGAGTAAAAGTCAAGTCAACACATATATCAGAAGATGTTCCTTTTGCAGCGCCGCGCCGTCGTCACAATCCAACAAGATTTTTCCCGAAACAAAGCCACAATAACTTTCCACTAGAATGCATTCACTACACCAGCAACACCATCTACACTGAAACTAGACTGTGCTCGCTCCCCCGACTCGGGGCCCTTATACCCCCGAGCCCTGTGCGCGAGACTACACGCTTCCCGCCTCTGCGGCGAGGAAGGTAGGGGTGGTGCCTCCCGGTGGCCGTTCTCCGTTGCCGTCCGGTGCCCGCTCGCCCTGCTCCTGGTGGCGCCTTCCGACACTGCTCATTTATTGTCCCATCGCCGGTCCGGGCGCGTCTCCGGGGCGTCCACAATGGGCCGCAGCTCTTTCCTCCGGCATAGTTTGCCCACCTGCCCGCCTCCGCGGGCACAATGCTGTGTACGCAGCACAACGTATGTGCTGTTGAACCTTCACTAGTTTTTGTTTGTTATATTGGAATTAATTTCCTATATTTAATGTGTATTTTGAACGTCACTAATCTTTAGTATGTGTAAAAGTTCTCAAATACGTATAAAGTCCATGACGAAGTAGATTGGAAAGCATCAATTTCAGAGTGATAATTTAGCCCAGAATCCATGGAATCAGAATGTTTAAAGCCGGTTCGCTCTCATCCCAGTTAATATACTATTTACGATCTACAAAATTTATACTTTGTTACCAAATTGTTTAGGGTGGTCGTCTTGTAGAAATGTTGCAGTGACTCGAATGCCTGACCCTTATTCTAGTTCTAATGGGTAATGTATACCGTTGAGTCGCTTTCTTTCTTTAACTCAGTATTTCTAGCCCACGCAATTCTCTGCTCCGTTCAATAATGCTATTTGTTCTTTTTTCTTCTTCAACTTCTTGACTCTTCTTTCCCTTTCGTTTCTTTCATCTTTCTTTTTTCTTGTAAGTTAATGAAACATTATCAAGCCCTCGAAATATCTCAGCAGGTTTACCTCAGGACTCTGTACTCTCCCCAACATTATTTGAGGTTTACACTTTAGATATCCCACAAATGACAGACAGCAAATTTTCCATTTTCCCCTGATGATACCACTTCGCATGAAGACATACTCATAGCCCAATACCGGATACAAAATAATATTGAAGAATTAATATCGTGGACAGGCCAGTGGAGAATCAATATTAATACAGAAAAAATTATGGGGAGTTACGTATGAAAAATACATGGGAAGCTACGTAAGGATTTAATAAAAAAAATACATCACCACAATTTCGGAATTTTTTTTACTACACTCAACACTTCTCATTTGACAAATAAGTAATAATGCCGAGCACCCAAGTTGGATTATATCCAAATTTCTAAAATATATATTTGTGGTGCATCTGAATGTTTGTGGCAGAAAAACAGGTGTAAAAAGGGGAAAAGTAGAGGAGTAAGAGGGAAGTTTTAAAATAGTGAATGATGATGTTGGTTTGGTTTTTATAAACAATGATTTTTATTTTTATTTAGACAATGTATTGTCATACATTTTTGTAAAAATATTGGTTTCAATTTTGCTGTAAAATGTATTATTTAATTGAATATTTAAAGTTTCTGAAAACAAGCGTGGATATTTTCCAGATTATCAATAACTGAATTGTTTGGAAATCCAGATGATGAAAAAGGTATAATGTATGAAGTGACACTGAAATTTGGGTTTGGGGATGTTTCTTTATGTTTGAGTTGAATTTTTATTCGGTCACTTCACAACGGTCATTTTTCATCACTCACCCTCCTGTCTTTCGTATTCTCTTTGCCACGTTTGTAGAAACCCCTTCCCTTCAAAGCCTACGTGTTTTTAAATAACTATTTATTTGGGTTATTTTTTTAAAGTGGTTAGTTGGAAGTGCTGACCTAATAGTACAAACGTCAGCAAATAAATAAATTAATAAATAAAATCTTTATTTAACTTTTTATGTCGTACATTATGCTCTTAACTTGTACACAAAGAGAACAAGAATAGAAAAAATAATGTGAAAACACCTAAGGGAATAGTAAACGGGTCATACGACAATAAAAAATACTCTTTTTTACGGAGAAGAATAGGAAAAGAAAAAGGGAGGGCTTGACCCCGATCCCGACGAAGTACATACAACTCACAGCGTGAGCTTCCCATATCCGCTTCACGGCCGCTAACTTTCTTCTCTCCTCGTCGGATTTCTAGCTGTGTGCGTCTCCGCGCCTTCTGGCCAGGCCGAGGCGGCCGTCCGCGGCTCGCCGTAAGAGCCCCACGGCGGCCGATGCGTAATGGATGCTGAGCATCGGGACCCCCACACACGTCGCGCGCTTCCACTCCGCAGGTGGCCTCCGAATCCCGCGCATCCGCCCCGACCTCCCGCTTCCGCCCCCGCCTCTCCCGGGCAGCACAGATAAGAGGTACTGGGGATCACTTAAAGAGCTGGAGATACCTGAGCTGAAAACAGGAGCCTCCGCTCTTTTGTTGTTTATTATCCGTTTTTGCGCCAGAGAGAAAGTGTAATAATGGATCCGAATGTTAAATAGTACGTGGATGCATAGTTAGGGATAGAAATCATGTTATGGTAAATTATGAGAATTAAAGATTTGTTTACAGAATTTTTATTTTCGAAAATATTTTGTTGAGATGTCTTAACAGTTGAATAAATTAAACTGGGAGCGGTCGCATCAACTCATGTCACTGCAGCGCCTCTTACCGGGAGGTCGTAGGTTCGAGTCCTGACGGCGGCAGAATTTTCGACACAGGATTTTCGGCACTAGTTTTTCAGCTAGGTTGAATTCTGTCGCTGTCTGGAGAAGAATTCTCGCGGCCAACGTGGTTTCTCCGATCAACACCAGGCGAATGCCGGAGCAGTACCCTAACAAACGAGCCACGGACCGCGCGCGATCTTTCCTTCCTCTTCCTTGTCCTATTCTTTCCCCTTACACACACATACTACACTACCACATATTCCGCGACCGGTCGGGAGCTTAGAGCTTGTCCAGGCTGGGGCGGGGTCCTTCTGGTGGGAGAGTCCTGGTTAGGGGGAAACTCCGCTAGCCGACGGTAGGTCGGCGCCGGATCTCGTCATCCAGGCGGAGATGATCACCGCCATCTCGCGAGGAAAAACATACACTACACTTACGGGACTAATAACCTAAACTGTTTACACGCCTGGAATCACTAACTAGCCAACCAACCAACTTGAATAAATTAAAATGGCTTAAAAATTTAGAATGTTAATTATAGAAATTTCTATTTTTTTTCTTACCTTAGCATCAAATTTGAAAGAAGTGTGAGGTTCACTTCACATTCTCTCGCTGACAATCAGGACAGATGAAGGATATTGGATAGATGAAAACTAATAAAATTGTACAGAAAGAAGACACTAACGTCTCTATTAGTGCAGGTCGAAAATGGTTGACGAAAGAGGTCAACAACAAACTTAGAAAAAAACGATCTCTCCAGCACACTGCGCCGATACATTCAGCTTCTTGTTGCCATTGAAACTGCGTGATTTGTACATTTTATTTCCCTTCCTCTGACTTCAATTTACTTCACTTTCTCAAGTTCACTTCCACAATTTCATATCCTCGCGCTTTACTTCACATCTTGTCGCTTCACTTCACATTCTCTCGCTTCTCTTCATCTCGCCTCATTTCGCTTCATGTCGCCTCAATTCTCCTCCTCTCTCTTCACTTCTCTACACTTGGCATCAGTTCTCTACATATCGCAGTACATCTCTACATATCACCTCACTTCTCGTCATATCACCTCACTTTATTGACTCAGCCCGCTTCCCTCCTGTGATCTTCCCTCACTGGATGGCGAGATCCGGCGCCGACCTACCGTGTACTAGCGGGGTTTTCCCCAATTCGGTATCTCCCACCAGCGGAGCACCGCCCCCGTCGGAACAAGTTCGAAGTCCCCGACCGGTCTCCCGGCATGTATGACAGTGTAGTGCAACGAGCCCATACGCCACGTCGCCCCATATCCACGCGACTTCACCCGATATCCACCCCATATGCCACGTCACCCCATATCCACCCCATACGCCACGTCATCCCATATCCACGCGATCTATCACCCCATTAAAGTCTGCCACCCTCCGTCGGGCTCCGCCGCGACCGAGCGCCAACAGCGTGCAAGGCGCGCTGGCTGCGGAAGTGGCCCTGGCTGAGCGCACGTGTCGGCGCTGGGCGGCGCTGGACGGCGCTGGACACCGGTGCGACGACGGTCGCCGTGGCCATCCGAGCGTCTTCGCCACTTCCGCACCCTCCTTCCCGCCCCGCCCCCCTCTTGCCCGGAACTTTTCCGCCCCTTCCTCGTCGTAAATGTCCGGAACGCTTTTACTGAGGAGTGGTGACGGCTTTCGCGGGCCCGAGGATGTCGAGGTTCTAAAGCGGCTTGAATATGGAAAGGCTGTCCCGCTCGGCGACTTCTGGTCGAGACTGCGCTCGCTCTCCGATCGGAATAACAAACACGCGGACGTTGCCATTTTATACGACTCGCCGCCCGACTTCGAAGTTTACGCTTTAGTTCCCAGTGATCGGCCGCGTTTGTAGCTGTCGGGTGTTACAAACGCGAGCGATCACCGGAAGTACTGTGAGTGAAACAGTGCTAATGGAAATCGGTGTGGCGGACTTGTTGAGATTTGCGTAATGTATTTTACTGAGAACGAAAACCGTGAGTTGCGCGTTATACAGGAATAAAGTCACCAACACATTTCCTCAAACTACAGGAATAGAAAAGAGAACGGGTCGCGTCGTTTTAAAGCTTTTTATAATATTGAACAATAATACGTGAGAGGGATTACAGTCTCAATCGATACTTCGTTTCTTTCATGATCGTGTGTTGCTACATAAGGTGTCTGTGAAGAAATATTTAGTACATTCCAAGAAAACGGATGTATAGTAATTAGGAAATATAATATGCCCCAAAATTTCGCAATAGCAGCTCATCTTCATTAAGAATATGAATATTTAGAGATTCACTGTACACCAATATACGCAACAATCATAAAAATATCTCGGTCTCTGATCCCAAAAGATTTTTTTCTTTCTCTTATGTGGTATATTAATTTCGCGTTTACGTAGTATTGGCTGCATTACAAAACTATCATACGACCGCTACTTTTATATGCATGGCCAGTATGGATCAGCGCTGCCAAATAGTAAACCAAAAAACACCAAATAGTCCAAAATTAGTTTCTTCGCATCATCACGAATTCTCCATGATAAATACCCAATGCACAACTTCATTAAGAATTCCAGTTAGAAGCGATAACCAACCACATTTTTTGTCCACTCACTTCTTTGAAAACATCCCAAATATACTCAATCCAACCCCTCTTAAGACTTTGCCAAAATCCAATACACAGAAACCGCATCAAGAACAAATTCCCATTTCATACATTCCTAAATAAATTCTCAGATCACGACCCAAAGAAGTTATGATATAAAGATACCTCTATCTTCCTAGTAGTAATGTAAGTTGTATTTTAAGATTATTGTAAGTTAATTATAAGTATATTTAAGCAACCATAACAAAGGTAGAGTGTATTAAAAACTGATCTTTGTATTGTTCAATCCAAAATAAAATAAAAAAGTAAATAAATAAATAAATAAAAACGTAGTATCGTCACGTATAACACGTTTTGAGGGTCTCTTGAATGTATTTTTCTACAATCTTATTCAACATTACCACCTTAACGGTTCAAAGGATTTTTTTCAAAATCGATATTCTCAAGCTACCTAGCAACACGCGAAACCCATCGAAACTAAAAAGAATAATTTAATTTTTAGAAATACTTTACATGAAACCCCTGCAACATTTTCGTAATTTTCTCAAAAATGGCTCCAATTTTGATCTAAATGTTTTTGCACATATAAAGAAAAGTACGCTTACAAAAGTGCTCCAGTCCTATTAGATAATAGGTCCGATTTGCAATAAAAGCTCTGAAATTTCGATGAAACTGAAGTTTTCATTTTTTCCTCGAAAATTCAAAATATTTCGGTGAAAATGATCTCAAAATTCCGCATTCTAAGAAACGCTCAAACGCCATTTGTTGAATAACGGCTCCAATTTTTGTCTTAAAACTTTTCGTACGCATAGTTCAAATTGCACTGTTTAAGATGACACAAATTTAATTTTGCTTCTTTTGTTTTTTATATATTACACAAATTTGTTTGAAATGTCTCTCAAGCCTTCAATATGCACATTTCCAGCAATTAGTATACCTTATTGCATTGTAGTGTGGAAGTGCTTCCAACGACTTTTAGTAGTTTCTCGAAAATTCAAAAGATTTCGGTGTAAAAGATCTTTCTGGAAATCTTTCCAGTTTCCAGTAGCGCTGAAATGCCATTTTCTTCAAAATGGCTCCAAATTTTTCAACGAAAATTTCCTTACATGACGAGGTTTTACTCTTTTATAATATTCTGAAAATAATATTTTGGTACTACTATTAGGAAACAAAAAATGGAGAAAATTTTTAAAAAATGTACTTTGGCCGGCTATAGATGTCACCTGGCAAGTGCATGTGGCAAGTCCATAAAGACCAAAGAAATTAGAAAACTAACTAGTATGGAAAAGTCTGTAACATTTTGTAGCACCACAAGTTTCCTGGAGTATAGCAAAAATTGCTTGTAAATATGGTTAAAGTCCGATTTTCATTACTTCCATGAACTTTCAAAAGTTGCGAATCTTTGAAGATTGGATATTGCAAATTCGAATTTTCAATACTTCTTTGGCGAAAGAGAGTTGGCTGAAGAATTAGTAGGATACACTTTGGCATTTTATAACATTTCATAACCGTTAAAATTAAGACATCATGTGCCCTTGTAGCATTACCAGGTGTTGATGCATGGAGAGCTTTAGTACACTTAATCAAGTCTGGTGGAGTAACGGAAGACTTTTGGTCACGGATAGTAAGAGTTCTGGATTGAATTTCAATCCCGAATACCGACAAGTATTGTTTTGTTGGTTGCAAACTCATTTGAAGATTAAACTAGAATTAAAATATTTCGTAATCGTAATAAATAATACAAGAAAGTGTACGCTGTGGTACCAGTAGTTTTATAAGTAGTAACTATGTAATATTTCTCGCTTGTTTTGGGTGTCGACTGATGTCCTCTTGGACGCTACACGAATGCCAAGTCGTGCTGCTGACCCTACCTTCTGCATCAGCGAAGACGAAAGTGCACAATGATTTCTCAGCGCTTGCATCAGTTCATGTAGATTTCACCTCAACTCACACGCTGCTACGAACACTCCGATTTCATTGTTAAAATTCACTGACAATCTAAATACAGTTTTTGTTGTGAGCGGACTTGTCCCAAATGTCCATCAAATTGAGGACTTGCATAGAATTTTTTTTTAATTTTATTTTATTTTACGTCAACAAATAGTTAAAACGGTGTATGACGTGCTATGGGGAGAAATGAATTCTGTGCACGTTTTCAAAATTCTGTTATCCACACACTAAGTCATATACTACTTGAATTTTCAATTTAAAAAAACGCTCCCATGCAATAAAATCTATTTTTTCAAGGATAAATAAGCAATACATTTTGGGCTCTTATCCATGATGTCCTTTGTCTAGGAATAATACTTCCTTCCGCGGCAAAATGGAAACTATAATTTCAATGGCTGTATTTCCCACTGAATTCTTGAAGTCGTGCACAGATATTGAAGTTACATTTATGTCCAGAAGCAAAACAAGGGGTCATCTCGGCATTTTTTCAATGGATTAGGGAAACTGGACGAAAAATTTGATCGAGATGGGAGTCATTGACCCAGAAACTGCGATACAATACTTGTTACATATTGTAGAGAACTATACAGTCAAAATGGTAAATAATACATTAAATATCACTGTTAAAATTAAAGTTACTTTCCTTGTGATCCTCAGTATAGTCTCTAATTGTATAGAAACAGTTATGCAGCAGAATTGATTTCACTTGGGATTTAAACTTTTCTATCGAATTTAATCGTTTAATGTCATCTGGCAAAGTGTTGTAAAATAATATACCTGTATTGTATGTGAATTTTTTGTAATGAGCTGTTGATACTGTCATCTGATGAATATGATTTCTACGTCGAGTGTTATAGTAATAAACATCGGCGTTTTCTGAAAATATATTCCCCTCCTTAAGCAAGTCATTTTTGATAAAAACCACTGATTCGTAAATCAACAGACAAGGTAATGGTAAAACTCTTCGATTAATGAAGAGAGGCTTACAAGAATCACGTAGGTGGGATTTGGTTATTATTCGTACAATTATTTTTCGTAATCTAAAAGTCTCGGAGCTATAAGATGTATTTCCCCAGAATATTATGCATATCTCAGGCCGGAATGAACATTCGCAAATATACACAACGAGCAGTAAAATGATAATTAACATAAGAAAAATTTAAGTAAACACAACTTAGATTATTTACTTATTTATTGTTATATAATTTAATGGATTTTTGTGAGGACAAACAGACATTTAAATGTACATGCGTTAAGAGATTTTTTAATGTAACATGCTGTAAAAATGTATACTAAGTAAATGTAATAGATATAATTTACAAAGAACACACCGTAACCCCCCAGAAAACACACAATTAGCAAGCATCCTTACAAAAGTAAAACTTTTCTCGCAATGTTCTTAATAGCCACATTAAGAGAAAGAGGTTATGATGTTCATTTCCTTACTCGTTTTTCGTATCGACCAGGATAGGTACAAGAGAGAAACTGAATAAAATAATGTTACGAAATAGCTCTTACAAAACTTCCGGGATAATTTCGGAAGTGAGAAGAGATTACGAAAAAACAGGAAATACATCGCATAATTTTAGTCACGGTTAATTACTTCTTGTAAGTAGGATCAAAAGAGCCCGGCGGCACGGTCTGGAGTTGCCCTTTGCGAGGCTAACTTGTTTTAAACTTACAATTACAGTTCTAAATACCGAAAAATGCGATTTATGAGGTTCCGTGCAGAAACAAGGGATGGAAGAAATACTAGCCTGAGAAGACTTGGCATGTTGAGAAAATGACTTCCTTCTATGACATTTTCCATTTAAAAAGAGTTATACTGTCAGAATAAAATTAAAGGTTATATAAGGATTATTGCAAAATTGTTGCAGATTTATTTTAAGAAAGAATGGAGGGAAGTTATATTCATGCTCGAATACGAAAACCTTTTTGAAAGTATATTCACTTCCTGCCTCAGCAATATCTGAATTTCATAAACACTTAATATGAAACACAAGATAAAGATATTTGAGTTAGTTTACTTTCTGGTAAACTAGTAGACTAGTTTAATTTCTGATATACTAGTAGTAGGCGAGTGTATAAAACGTTCTATAACATTGCAGAAAAATGTGACGATTTTTCTACAGAAAATCTCGTTTTGTGACCCTGCCAATCATATACAAAAACTTCTGCTCCTATATTAAGTAATCTTGGAGTTTGAAATGAGTATTTTTAATTTTGTGAATACTTTATATGAAGCTCCTGAGACATTTACAAAATTTTCTCGTAATCGGTTAAGAGCTGGTTCTAAACTATTCTATTAATGATGAGAGATATTATATCTTTTTTGAAATATTTTCTTATTATTAATTCTTTAAAAACAGCCATGCTTCTTCACAATTTTTCACGTTTTTGAAAATGTTGAGTATTTTTGCATAACATAAGGATGTACCTTTACAGATAATACGAAAAAGTATGTGCTGTTGTGATACTTCTGATTTCTATTACGATACTCCGTCTTCACGAGATGTTATTACTGTACGAGAGGCTCTCGAGAGCATGATTGAATGTTTCAGAACATTGAGTGTGTGATGAGATAATTACAGATCTATCTTAAATTAATTTCATTAGAAAATATGATATATTTTTTAGATATTCAATTCTTTCTCTTGAATTTACAGATACGGGATATTAGGATGATTGTCTTCAATTATATATATAATATACCTAACTCATTTGGTTAACAAATATTTGACCTCTAACAAGATATTTTGTAGGGTCCTACCAATGTTTTATTTGTCTACGTAATTTGCATTCACTTTTTTTCTGTTTCTTCATGTAGTAGCACCTGCATTGATCATAATTTGTACAATATTCTAGAATTGTAACCGTAACACAATTCTCATAGGAATAAGTAAAACAATTTAATGACATTGCTTCTAAAATTTACATAAAAGAGATCTAGAAAGTCATTTCACGAGTTAATAGCAAGTCTTGGAATTGGAAGAAAACTCATTATCCCGCCATTACTTGGTATTTATTAAACGAAGCGCATGACACTGATGACCCTGGCCACGGCACAGGCACACAGACGAGATACACGAGGCGCAGCACGCAGGACGCACGCTTAGCCGATGCACGACGCTGCAGATTTATATCTCACGCACTTCTCTGAAGGTCATAGCATTTATGAAGGGGCAACATTATGTGATGTGAAAATAAATTAAGGTTTTAAAGGGTCGGAGACATATTCTACTTAACTCGTATTATTTTGTCTGTGGCAATTAATATACATATCATTAATTTCTTTTCTATTTCCAATTGATAAGTGAAAAACAACTTCTAAGTGAAAAATAGGGCAAAGCATACGCGTGTTATTCCGTAAAGTATTAATACATTTTTAAGCTTTATTTATCTGTCATTTTATGAAATGTGTTCCTTCATTCCGCATTAGAAAAAAGATCCGACACAGTCTACAAATATTCCGATTGTGCCATGAATTAATTAGCATTATTGTAAAATGAATGCATTAAAAATGTTCTGTCTACAGCAGACATATTTAGTATGCGTTCAAACACTTTCCCAGCATGTAATTTCAATATGGAAATTATGTTTGTCTTCATTGTATATCACGCATACCCATCAACGTATAAGTCAAGTAATTTACTTCCATTCTGATCTAAGAATTCTAAGGAACGTTATTTTGGTCAGTAAAGTCACGTTATAATCGTAACGAAAAGTCCTTCTCATTTTTTACTAATTTCTTCCCATTTCCAATTAGAATTTATGCTTTTTTCGTTACTATGCGAATCATCAACCGAAATATTACCGTTATTCAGCCCCAGATATTGAGTTGGGGATTCTATAAATAACTAGCAGTTCTACAACAGCATATAACTTACTCCCATTGTTTACAGATTTCAATAAAAATAATACGTTCGCGATTTTTAAACGTTCTTTGCTTTATTCGTGAAAAAAAGAAGAAAAAGTTTGAAGCTGTTTTTGATAAAATAATTGTTTCAAAATTGGCTATATTTCTCGCAAAATTACCCAAAACTATTCATATCTCTTTTCGAAAAATTGTACATGATGTTATTTCAAGATCTGTCTTTGAAAAATAGATTTAATTTGCAATAACACTTTATCTTCAATATTGTAATTCGAGGAAAACGCCAAAAAAATGTGAACTTTTGCAATTTTCGATAAAATAAAGAACTTCAACAAATATTAGATTTGCACCATTATTATAAGCGTCCTTTACACTATTCTCGAGCAAAGTTTAAACAAAAAATTTGCAATTTTTTAAGAAAATTTCGAAAATGTTGATGTAAGGATGTATACATCCAAACATCAAAATATCGCTTTGAAAGTCGCAGAAAAATGAGTTCGGTTAGATTCATCGGGAAATGTCAATTTTGAAAAACAAAATCGTCTAAAAAGCTTAGATCCATAGACAGAGCAGACACGCATTTAGCGGTAAACCAAGTTTTAAAGTATCAAAGACCCACAAAAGTGGATTATAACTACACAACTTGTGAGAGAAAATACTTTACTACAAATTAGAGCAAGATTTACTCACTTTTTGAAATACAAAGTCCAAAAATATGAATTTTCTGTTCAAAATCGACACTTCCCCTTGCAGCGTTATAATTCTTTCTCATGACTAGTACTGAGTACGTAGAAAGTAAGTGGTCGCACGTGTGTGTCATGTGTGATATCGTACATTATTGAAACTAGGCACAAACATATCGTATTGTAAGACTAGTTGAAATATCCTACGTTTTTTGAGAATTTATTTACCTTATTCGTCTGTGAAATAGGAAGAATATTTAATTGTATCTGTATTTTTATCCATACTTTATCTATAGTCCACACTCTAGCCTGCCCTACCCAGCGCAGCCTTGTATGCGCCTAATCCACCCATGCTCTTCCCACCGTTCTCGCTGTGTCCCGTCTCGCTTGGCATCACCCCTTCCCTGCCATGCCAGTTACGATCACCGATTCTTCCATCATCGTTGTTAAAATCAGCTGTAAACTGATACAGTGTTGCATACTACCAGCAAACTTCAGTAATAAATTTTATCTTCAATTACTGAAAGAGTAATTGTGCTGTTGGAATGAATTAAAAGGCACTAATTAGGAAATTTTATGAGATTCGAGAAACGTTTAATGCATTTTAAAGACCTTCCTAATTCTTTTCAGAATTTTCGCCAAAAATAAAAACATGGCAGGTTAAATCTTGGTCTAAAGGATAGAAAAGGGGGTAATAATTTTTAAGAAATCTCATACTGACAGTAATTACTTTCTCGCTACAACTCATGAAGTAGAGGGAAATTTATGTAATGCTGCGCAAAAAAATGATAAGTTTTTGCAGAAAAACTTATTACAGGACCCTGGTAACGAAAAAGTGGATAAGTCCACTTACTAAATTTAGAAAAAAATTGTCTAACACGAAATGTAGCCAGAATCCATGTTTTGTGGGTCCTAGATACCGAAATATCGAATGACGGCAAAACGTCCGCTTGTTCCTCCGTCCGTCCGTCTGTCCGTCTGTCCGTCTGTCTCCCTGTCTCTCTGTCTCTCTGCCCGTCTGTCCGTCTGTTCGTCTGTTAACAATACTAGCGGCTAAACCGTTCAGCCGATTTTCTCCAAAATTGATATTCCGCAATTATGGCGGTCCCTTGATTTTGAAACCCAAATTTTAATTTTGGGAAGTACTTTATATGAAGCCCCTAGGACATTTTCAAAATTTTCAAAATGTGAATCCATCGTTTTTAATTAAATGTTGTTGTTGAATAGTGGGAAGGACTTAAGAGAATGGTGCAGGTCACATTTTCTTTGAAAACTTATATCTTTCGAAAATTGCAAAAATTAATTTTTTTCGACGTCTTCCTACAACCACAATTATGAAGATAGATATATTTTCCCTTAATGAAATCAGTTCCTTAAAGATATATTTTGAAATAAGGTCATGTAAAATTTGAGTACTTTTCGCTTACTGTTGCGTGAAAATATGGGCGAGAAAATGTGTGCTGTTTTAGCCATTAGTTTAACAATTGGTTTGAAGGTAACAATGTAAAAAAAGATAAAATAATAATTTGAAAAAATTATTCTATGTTAAGAACCTTTAAGTTAAGCGATCCAGAAATAATCCAAGGCAAACACACAGACAAAAATTGTAAACACAATTGTTTTGGTTTTCGTAATATCAAAATAGGCGTATGTGATAAGAACTAGTGATGCGACAACATCACATACTTTCTCGCATTATATATAACTGATTCGCTGGATTATACTAATAAATACTAACATAAACCCGCAAAAATGTTTTCAACCAGCAAAAATTATATTTTTCAAACCGAGATTCGAACTCAGGTCCTCCGCGATAATTTGTCGTCAGCCATATCGCACGCTACAGAAGAACGATATGGTTTGAACTTGGGCCAACGCTTGTAATTGTCTCAACGCAATATTTCCAACATGCGATTTTCGCAATTTTCGAAAATAAAGAGTGTTCGCCGATAAACAATCTAGCACCATATTTTTTACCGTCCGTTGTTACATACGAGGAGAAAATTGAATGAAAAGAATTGTTACGGTTTTCGAGAAAAGAATTAATGTAACAAATACTTCAGGGACAAACACACGAAATCTACTCTTTCATTTTAAAAAATGTACATGTCCTTTTTTAAAGAGCTGATTCTTTAGAACAGATTTTGTCTGAGGCAAAAATTGCTCTCTTCAATTTTGAAGTTTTGAAATGTTAACATTTTGAAATTTTTGATAATCGGCGAAAATGGGACTAGTTCCATATTTTTTACCGTCCGTTGATACATATAAGAAGAAAATTTTAAGAATAAATTCGGCGTGGTTTTTGAGAAAATCTTTAAAAATATTTGAAATTGTCTATAATTTGCACAAAATTACCAGAAAAATACTCATATTTACGAAAAACGGAACATGAACTTATTGTAAGATCTGTATTCAAAGAACAGATTTCATTACGGAAAAAATCTGAATCTTCAATATTTTAGTTGTTGGAAATATTGGGATGAGACAATTACATTTTTAAGCGCCGGCCGGAGCTTGAACCTATTAGCGCTTCTGTAACGTAGTGGTATGGCTGTCGGGGAGTTAACTCGGAGGACCTGAGATCCAGCCTTGGTGCCGAAAATAATTTGTGCTGGTTGAAAACACTATCGCATGTATATTTAGTAGTATAATATAGGCGAGAAGATATAAATATGCGAGAAAGTATGTGATATTGAAGCACCACTAGTTTAAATATCGGGTTATCCAACGAGTCGCATATTTTCTAGGACTGGCAGCTTGGCGGGGAAATCCCTGATATTCGATGCTTGTCAGAGATTTTCTTAGAGAGGGACCACTGATTGTTGGTGATTCCGAGCGCGTCAACTGCTTAGGTAATTAGTCCCGTAACTGTAGTGCACACTTTTCCTCGGAAGATGGCGGTGATCTTCCCCCGCTGGATGGCGACATCCGGCGCCGATCTATCGTCGGCTAGCGGGGTTTCCCTCAACCAGGTATCACTCACCAGCGAGGCATCGCCCCAGCCGAGACAAGCTCTAAGCTTCCGACCGATCTTCCGGCATGTGTAGTAGTGTAGTGAATGTTAGTGTAAGTGTGTGTAAGTAAGGGGTGAGAGTAGGAAAAGGAAGAAAAGATCGCTTACGGTTCGTGACCCGTTTGTAAGAATACTGTTTCGGCATCCGACTGTTGTTGATTGGAGAAACTACAGAAAACAACCGATCAGAGCAGCCGGCTGCTAGAAATCTCTTCCAGACAGCGACTGTATTCGACCTAACTGACAAGACAGTATCGAAAATCCTACCACCTTCGGGATTCGAACGTAGGACCTCCCGGTCAGAGGCACTGATGTGACATCAGTTTATGCCTTGAGCTACCTCTCGTGGTGGGTCACTTCAAAATAGCGATTCAGTCCAACGCTTGTCCCTAAGGACGGGAATGGAGACAGGATGATGAAGGAAGGATCACATGCTTCCGTTGGTCCAAGTAGTGTTTTGGTATCCACTTAAAATTCGTTGGAAGAAAATTTCGGAAACGACGATTCAAGCACCCGTCTTCTAGAATTTTCTTCCAGTCAGGTTTTGATCCAGTTATTTAATTTCGAAATCCGTTTACCGTCGAGGTCCAATCCTTTGACCTCTATGTCCCAGGAAGCTTCGGTAGCGAACTCACACTACGTATACCATCACATTCGGCAATTTTATCAAATAAGTGAAATAATTGATGGATTGTGACTATTTGCATACCATGAAATGAAAGGGTCGCTTTTTTTATTTTAACAATCTGTTTACAACATTACCGTATTTTATTTTTACGAAGAACTTCTCAAGTTGCACATATCTGAATTATATCTAGCAATGAAGACAAGCAATCGGATATGTACAACGTATATTGACAACTGCGTTGTTTAAACGAAAGAAACTGGTCACTTAATTTGCCACTTCTGGCTTGACGTTGGTTATCCATAGTGCGAAATCCTATAAATTAATTTGTTTTCAATGCTCCCTACATTTAATTAACATGTTTTACGATATACTTCATTAACAGTCGTCACACCTAAATTACATTCACTTTACGCTGTGAACTGGCAATTAAGATATTCAACGGCTGAAAACTTTGCTGCAATCAAGGCTGTAACGATTTTCCGTATTGTCGACTCGTGTGAATTCCCAAAACCGATGTGCGTCTCCTAGTCCTCGTGTTGAGCAGTGGAACAAAATCCGCTGGTGTTAATCCCTTCGCAGCGGCGGTCGCTCTCGAGGGTCGCAAGAAAAGCAACGGGCGCGGAGCAAAGCGGACGGAGCCGAGTGAGCCGGCCGTAAGTGCCGACGTCCCGCACGATCGATCACTTATCTCCGGCGGACCTCTGCCGCCGCCGCCGCCGCCGCCGCCTTCGCCGCCTCCGCCTCCCGCTCCGGCCTTCGTTCCCACTGCTGCGGTCGCCGCCGCCGCCTCGGTCGCGTCTCCATAGGTCTCTCTCAAGCCCATCTCCGCTCCTGTCCCCCTACGTCGCTACCCCACCCACGCCCATCATCTGCCGACTTCTCAAATACTTCTGCTTTTGCAACATTCCTCATACCCTTTACCAATCTTTCCTTTGAAATCTCTGCCTTCACAGCTCTATTTTCTGTCGACCCTACGTTTTTAATTTTGCGTGCTATGAAAGTCCGCAGATTCACTTCCTGTATTTCATTCCGGACGTGTGGTCTATCAGTAGTAGTATATCTCCACTCGGGAAGATAGCATCTTATAGATCATTTGTGCAGAGCAGCCAATGCTGTTTTTATTGGTTGGGAGAACTTTATAACGATGCCAAAACCCGATTGGCATGTCTGTTGCAACAAACAGAACCTAACATTGGACTGAACTGATACGAAACACTACCTTTCTGAGGCACACCCCTAACGCTCACCTCGGCACGTTTTTGGTGGGTCGCTGAATTGGACGCAGCGACCCCGTCGCCTGGCCGCCACGGGCGTCCGACCTGGCAGCCTTGGATTTCTTCCTCTGGGGCTACGCCAAGGATCGCGTGCATCCCACTCCGCGCGTGGACGCTCTCCGGACAATGCGCAGGACGTTGGGGCAGCGGGTACTGGTCGCACGGGCACACGCGGCTGTAGCCGCCCTCAGCGCCGAAAGATACGAGTTCAGTCGCCGTCTGGAGGAGAATTCCAGCGGCCGACTGCTCTAATCGGTACTTTTCCGTGGTTTCTTCGATCAACACCAGGCGAATGCCGGAGCAGTACCCTCACAAACGGTCACGGACTGCGGGCGATCTTTCCTTCCTCTTCCTTGTTCTATCTTCACCCCTTACACACACACTTACACATGCACTACACTACCACACATGCCGGGAGACCGGTCGGAGACTCAGAACGTGTCCTGGCTGGGGCGGTGTCGCGCTGGTAGATGCCTGGTTGGGGAAAACCCCGTTACCCGAGGTTAGGTCGGCGCCGGATCTGGCCACCGCCACCTCCCGAGCAAAAAACACCCACTACACTTACGGAACGAACGACCAGAAAGTGTAATGACGCGCCCGGAATCGCTAACACTTAATCAATCAATCAACCAATCCGAATGATTCGAACACGTGCGGTGGAGTATTGCGGCGCGAGCACTGCTATGCCGCCGGAAGTACCAAGGACATTTTGTGCATTTGATCGGACACTAGGTTTGTGGCACCAAAATTAAATCTTACTGGCTGCGCAAGAAATGCACTTGCGTGTGCAATAAAAGTGACAGTGTAGTACCAAGTGTTTTGTTATTTCTTGGCCTCAAAACGTCTGTCTCGCTACTTGTCCGTCCTCCGATTTGCCGCTCAGTTCGTGCCTATCACCCGTTCGCTATTATTGCGGAGCGGATTTCAATGATTTTTGCATATTTTTGTCCGTTGCTTCAGGTCATAGCTATGTGAAATTCCTTGACATTTGGTGACTATGTGAAATTCCTTGACATAGGTGCTAAGTAAATTACAATGTTAGTGTATATTTGAGCATATTTTGCATTTCGCTTTGTGGATATTTTCAATTGCTGTATATTCGCATTATTTTGGGCGCATATTTTGCATATTTAGTTAAAGTAGAGACCTATCTTTAAAACGTTTCATATCTTCATAGAATTTATTTGTGAACGTTCATTGATTAGAAAGAACTTGTCGCAGTTTGCCTTTTTTTCTTCTCTGTAGATGATAAAATACTTGAGAAAATGTAGGGTATTTCTGGATATCATATTTTTTCAGAAGTTTTAGGTCATAAATGCATATTTCAAGACTTTTTACGGCGTAAAAATTATTTCCGTAGTAATTATCCAATCTCGCATTTCCGTTCTTAGGTGCAGCCGCAGTCACAAGAAAATGAGAGAATTTTCTGGTTGACATGAAACCAATCACGCTTCCCAAACCCCGTTGCGCAATTATTTCCAAACTGCAGTAACAGGCTGCCGACATTAACATTTCGAGAACTACCCTCATGCGACTTGGCGCGGCATATTGCAAGAAGAACGATGGTCTCTTTTGTGTTATACCGAAATCAGTCTTGCAATGAGCAATAATGATTCTCGTTTTGTATTTTTCCGAATATTACTTTCTGGCTAGGGGCTAAAACAGGTGAACTTTACTATGTACATTTACAATTTAACGGAAAAATTTACATCACAAAAATGTCAGTTTTGTAATTGGAAGTCCATTATTAGACTATTCGCATATTTTTTTTAAATATTCTTACTGCACAAAGTACATAGACGTGCGCTCAGGCGGAAGTGGCAATAAGTCTGTTCTTCCTCCTTAAAACATCCAAAGGAGATCCGTAACCCTATTAAAAATCATTTTATTTTTGTTTGATCAATTTCGTTATTTTCTCCTTTGTAAGCTGACACTTTGGGAATTGATACATATTTGGGGAAAGGGTCCTTCAAACCATCTAGGAACTCTGTAATGGTTCGATGGAACCAATATTACACATCTTCAGCGCATGTATTCAAGTTCTGAAGTTTTCTCTCCATGACCAACTCCGAGCGAGGACACAACTTCAACAGCGCAATTTAAACTGGTTTTGTGTGTGAGAGTGTTTGTGTGAGAAAGTGTGTGTGTGTGTGAGAGAGTGTGTGAGAGTGTGTGTGAGAGTGTGTGTGAGAGAGTGTGTGAGAGAGAGTGTGTGTGAGAGAGAGTGTGTGAGTGTGCGTGTGTGAGTGTGCGTGTGTGAGTGTGCGTGTGTGAGTGTGCGTGTGTGTGTGTGTGAGTGTGCGTGTGTGAGTGTGCGTGTGAGTGTGCGTGTGAGTATGCGTGTGAGTGTGCGCGTGTGTGTGAGAGAGTGTGCGCGTGTGTGTGAGAGAGTGTGCGCGTGTGTGTGAGAGAGTGTGCGTGTGTGTGAGAGAGTGTGCGTGTGTGTGAGAGAGTGTGCGTGTGTGTGAGAGTGTGCGTGTGTGTGAGTGTGCGCGTGTGTGAGTGTGCGTGTGTGTGAGTGTGCGTGTGTGTAAGAGTGTGCGTGTGAATGAGAGTGTGCGTGTGAATGAGAGGGTGTGTGTGAGAGAGAGGGTGTGTGAAGTGAGTTTAGCGATAATGAACGTAATCCGTAATCCGCTTCCAACTGAGAAGGCGTGTAGCATGCAGGAGGGAGAGCAGTTGCCCCACAAATATTTTGAACTTTCTTGGAAAATCATAATTGTATAAATGATAAAACATACAAATTTTATTTCAAATGTTCTCTCTATGTTATTTTATTCTCTATTGTTATTACTTTAATACTAATGAATATAAATACCTGTAAATGTTTGTAAAAGAAAGTCATTGAATAAAATAGATAATATTTCCTGACGTTCCTCGAAAACACCTAGTCTGGCTTCGTGCTGTGAAAGCGTAAGAAATGCTGCTGCCGACACAACTTACTGAGACCTTGACCCCCGGGCTCCAAGAGAACAGCTGAAATAATTGTTCCGCAGAGTATATTCAGTGCTTGCCACCTCTCAGAGAAAAGTCATTCGATGTGCGGAGTCTTGAAACGTGTGTACGATAAGCAACAATCGGTCCTCTACGAAGTTATAATTATAAGATTATAATCGCGGAGCTCCACTTGATCACTACAGATGCAGATGCCGAAAAGCGTTTATTGAAAGTTCTACTCACAGGTGACCTTTAAGCAGGTGCAGGTCAAAATCTGTTCTGATTTTCTTCTATTGACAGACATTCACTATTTACATCATCTGTACAAAAATTAGCGGCTCTGGAAGTTAGTAGAAAAAAATGCTCAGTATTGGTCGCGCTGTTTTCGCTTACGCCATGGACAATCCTTGCTGCAGCGTGCAGTGTGATCGTGCACGAGTCACATAGTGTTGTAATTGCTCGCTGGAATCTCTACCTGCTGGTTATGTCTGACAGTTCGCTGAGCGGAAAACAGTAGTTCGTTTCAGAGAACATCGAGTTCTGGTGTTCTAATTAATTGGATTTATTCTGTTTATTCGTCAGTGAGTTGCTGGGGAAGGGCGATGTGATCGCAATTATTTTTACAATCGACTATTGTATACGATTAATCGACGCAATTAAATCGATTATATTTAGATTAATCTACATATTAGCTAAAATTTCCGATTATTTAGTTTCATATTTTCAAACAAACTTTAAATTATAAAAATTCGAGTGTTATATTTAGATTTAATTTAAAAAGTGCCGCCTATTTCGATACAAATCGAGTCTTGTACACACCAATTGACAATATAAAATACACGGCGCATTTGCCAATACGGCTTTGAGCAGCCTCGAGGGCAATAATTGGCTCATTGGAAATAATTTTAATCAACCAGTCATCGGCCTTCGGGTTCCTCGGAACCATCTTGTCGAACGCAACAATGACAGCCACAGATATTTTTTGCTTTATCTGCCTTATTCACCAGGTGACACCAGCAATGATTATGATCTCTAATTCTAGTCTTACGACTGTTTACATGGATGTATAGCAAACGCATTCAACTAAACATCATAGTTTGCGTGTTTTGTTAAAAAATAACCGTAGATTGGTTAACAATGTTAACTATACTTGCATGCCGCGAGCATACTTTGGCAACACATCGGGTTTTAGTCGTAGTACTAGTTCTCGGAAGAATAGGTGCTGTGTCGCATGGTAATATGGCTCTTCAAGGAAGCGAGCAAACAATGTTGTTAGCTCACTGTTTCGCTGCTCTGAATTGAAGCTCATACCCGTAGGAGCCCTTGTTCCCTGGGTGGGCATTCTCGCACAGTAGGCAGGGTTGCACTAACTCCGCGCGAACGCCGGTTTACGTCGTGAAAACTGTGGAACTTGTGTATTCTTTCCAGTAACCGCCAGTGCACAGTGATTGTTAAACGTTTCAAAGTCAGGAGACAATGCACCTGTTGAAACGTCTCTTCTTGCTTCAATGAATTGCATAAAGAAAGTATTGTAATGCTGCAGCAATTTCTTTTTGTGGCAGATGATTTTCTCCAAAATTTATATTCCCCAATAGATCTGACCGAATACAAATAGTGCGAATTTCAAACTTATTTTGATTTTAGAGGTACTTTATATGAAGACTTAAGAGCGTTTTCAAAATTTTCTCAAAATGGCTTCAAATTTTCTCATTCTTTTCTTCGTCAGATAGCGCGAAGGGCGGTTATAAAACGGCGTAAATCGTATTTTCGTTGAACTATTTGAATTTTCAGAAATTGCAAAAGTTCAAAATATTTTTGGCGTTTTCATACAACTACAATACTAAAGTTAGAGATTTTTTATTTAATGAAATCTTTTCTTCAAAATTAGATCTTTAAATAAAAGCACATTTTTTGAAAATTTGAGTAGAATCTTCATGTGCCTTCAAAATTGAAAATTATAATTTCACGCGCTTCTTTTGCTGAAGAGAGTTTTTTCACATACCATAAGGTCACAATGCGACAATGGGCAATCCCGCGTCAGGTCAGTTTGAAATTCTTAGAACGACTACTCATTGTGGGGCATTTCTTCTCATGTTTCTCGCTGTATAGAATTCGCAGTCGAATTGATGTTGATGTTTCAACTTGAAAGAAGTATTTTTCGCATCCCATGCGTTACGATTGGCAATGGGTTTTACAAGTGATGACAAAGATTTCTTAATATGGACAGAAATTACGGCATAATATTACGTAACCGTTACTAATGCGAAAAATATACATGGAGTTATAACACCAGTAGTTCTCGCTTTATACACTTTCAGGAATACAGTAGGCTATAATCCGAGCCCTTCTAAAAGTCAATTATTGTGAAAGACGTTACACTTTCAGTGGTAATCACAGACAAACGCAAAGCCCCGGACGTGTCGCCACTACCAGCCCTCAAACAGAAGAAGACTGAAACCACATGAAGATCGCTATGCAGGAGTCTTCAACTCGGCAACTATGCCAGTTTCGCCCATCCACCAATCACCAGGCAACGGAACACATCGAGGAAGGTCAGTGAGTGACACCACAAAAAGAAGTGCGGAATATAATAACTTTAGTGAACCAGTTCATCAACAGCCAAACATAATTACAATATACCTTTGCAGAATAACAGATTTAGTGTATGAAGTGTTTAGGGGGCAGCTGGCCAGAGCAGTGGGAGTAGAACCAGATTTACGTGACTCGCACTTAATCTCTTGAACAAGGGAGAGGATGTAGCTACTACAAAAAGAAAGAAGAAACTTCCCCAGAGGGCCACTATTATTAATTGGAACAATTGAAATTCGTGTCCATGGGCAATCATTCGGATAATAAATCAATATATTATGTATAAATGTAAACAACAAAAAAAGAAAATAAAACTCCAAATCACAATTTGATTGTCTATGTATTACAATAGGTTACAATTGAAGGCTTTTTTTTAAAGGAAAACAACCCTAATCCAAAAAGTAAGATGTTGAGATACCAAAACTGCTGCTAGAGCTTCATAGCCGCCAGTTGCTGACTGTGATATTGTGAACAAAGTCAGCCCTATCCGTAGCTATTAACTCCGAATGTTTGAATGATTTTGATAAAAGGATCATTGTTCAAAGTTGTTTTTTTTGGTAAAAGAACAAATTCCTTTAAAGGTAAGTTTTCTCCGTGATTATTTCTTAAGCATAGCTTATCTTAATCTGCAACGGGCGATAATGTTTGTTTTGTGAATGTGGTTATTTGTGTGGTGTTTGTGCATTATCAGTATTTTTGTTCGGGAAGTTTGGTGATAGTGAATAACCTGTTCTTGGGGCATATACGTCCTTTGCGTTGTGAGTCTGTGCAAGCAAGGGAGAATGTAACAGCTAGGAAATGGATTCTACGTCAGATGTAGAAAGAACAGAGTGGAATAGACGTAAACCAAAGAAAGAGAGGAAAAACAATGTAGTAGGAGCAGAGAAGGTTAAAGGTGAAGCAACTTTTAATCACAAAGGAGTCTTAAGAAGTTTTCTAAATATTGACAGTCACCTTCTAACAGAGATTTATATCTAGATTTGTCATCAGTAGCAGTTGCTAATGTGGAGAACGTAAACACTGATGATAACAGCAGTGGCGAAGAACAATGAGTTGGTCAATAATATTGAAGATTGATTAAGTGAATTAACTTGTTGCATTATTTCTTCAAGTTTTGTAATATTATTGTCTCAAATAAATAATTTTGATATGCAAATTTCTCAATTAAAAAAACACTATAGTTTATACACAACCAACTTTATTCAATAATTTCCACAATACAGTTCAAGCATGAACTACACTCACGCGTTCATCAGGATTTACAATAGCTTCAGAAAGTGTACAACAATTTTCATGCTTCAAATGTCTACCAATTTAGTCACGGAACGTTTTCACGCTCTCCTGAAAAAAATGTTATGCTATGGTTGTTTTTTGAAACCTTAAATTAAATTAGTTTTGATTCTGTTTAGACAAGAGAGCAATAAATCCTTAGTAATGAATGAATTAAATGCATTTACCATACCAGCCACTTAAGGAAAGTGAGCGAAAAAGCATAACAATGAAGTGAAGTAACATAGATGATTGAACAAGTCACAGTTTTCTAGAGCTCTGTGGGGAATGTAGATATTCAAATAATCGTTCTTGACTTTCTTGCTGCAGTAAGTCGATTAATCGACCCATAGCACTAGAAATAAAGGCCAAATTTTGTGGCTGATTGTTGCCTTGTCAAATAGCTTCTATTACACGGGAGCACACATTTTCATATCACTTGTTACCATAAACATTCGTCCCAACTTCTATTCATAATTCAACTTTATATGTGTATGATTTAGGACAGAGATCCCAGAGTTCAAAAACCGAGCACAGATTGCACTTTTCCCCACAGTAGATCAGACAGTTTTTGACAGTATTTTATGTTAAATAAAGTTTTGGATAGAAGAGTGAGCGAGACCTGACCGGCGCGGCCGAATCGCGACGTTCTCCATGGTCAAACTGTCCAGTCGATGGGTTCATAAAACAATCGGAAGTGCACATCTTGAAGCGTTGGTTCGCTTTTTCAGTTTCCCCCACCAGTGTCCCTGGGGAGGGAGTAATTTATTTTCTTTTTGTCGCGGTACAATCTGCGCGCGCGGCGCAGCCCTACCTGACTATTGCGGCAGAAGGGAGGGAAAGTTCTTACAACCTGGCTAAAGCTAATATTACAGCTAACATATATGTTTTACCTAGCCTATTTACAGAATGGCGCTTTGGGCCTAAAAATGTAATCTTATAAATATCGCGTTCGGATTAGACATTTTTATTCTTACTTTTTGAATACGTATTCACAATTCGCTAATTAACTGACCGATATGCACGTATTTACCCTGATCGCACACTAAATTTATCAATTCATTTTGTACTACACTACACAACCATTTACGCTTGCATGTCTACGCCACGGCACCGAATGAACTCGAAGTGTCCGTGGGGTTGCGAGGGCGCGCAGACGTCCTGCGAGGCCACGGTCTCCGCGTCGACTCCATTCCCCGGTGGCGCCCCGGCCCCGCCAGCGACCGCGTGGGGTTGCTCGCAGAGCCTCGCCAACTCCCGAGGCGGTAGTGCACGGCACGTGAAGGCGACGCGCTTAGGGCCCTTTGGGATAGCCCTTTGCGACGCGCTTAGCTCCGATGCACCTCCCTGTTCACCGACCGCCCGGTATCGCGGAGAACCCTTCGAGGCCCAGCGTCCGACTCAGCGCCGTATCGGTGTGTCTGGAGAATTCCTCAGGAAACTGGCGTTTCATGCCTAGTATCCCGTAAACTTCGATTAAAACAGTGTTCCTCTAAGGTCACGAGCTGGCGGGAGAGAGGACACTGTTATCCAATCGGGAGCTTCAATACCAAACATTTAAGTCGTAACGAAGCTCGCGATTGGATTACAATGTTCCCCTCTCCAGCTAGCTCGTGACGTTGAAGGGACACTGTTTTAATCGGAGTATAGACATCTCTGTTCGCCGACCTGGATGGCCGAGGGGACTAGAGCGTGTACCTACTCAGCGCCTCGGTCTCAAGGGTCGCGTGTTCGAGTTCCGCCGTGGGGATGGTTGTTTGTCGCATGTCTTTCCTGTTGTCGCGGAAGGCCTTGCAAATCTGCTGACCACAGACAGAGGAACCCGCAAGTGCGCGTCTAGTGTAAAGTTTAAAATGTGTCCTCATTAGAGACATCGTAGGTCCCCGGCGCGGATAGTCGAAATCGACATTCTCTGAAGCGGGAAGAAGCTCCAAAAACAAAAATAATAGACGTCTCTGTTAGAAGGGTAGCGGTCTGAGGGGAGGGGAGGGACGATGTAGCCGTGCTGTAATGCGTGCTATGCTGATCTCCGCCACCCAAATTGGGTGAAGCGCAGACATCGGAGCGGACGCAAATACTACTCAAGCTACAAATTCTACTCTACAAGGAGCGTATGCGGGTGGTGAGCAATCGGCGTTTTGAGACCGAAAATAGCTGGGAAGAGCAGAGGAGCGGTTTGCGAAGTGTGGTACGGGCTTTGATATTCTCGTAAACGTGCTTGGCGTTCTCGTCTGAGCTGAGACTGTGATCGAAGATGGCTACCTTGCGTGAGAAGATTAGGTGATGTGAGTTTCAACCAATAACACCCTCTCAGGGGGATCTGCCCTGTGGTAGGTGAAATTGTCGGCCACACCTCTTTTTAGGATTTGGGATATTGCTTTTACGCGAAGGCCATTCCAGGAAGTCGACGAGACAAGAGTTTAAGTACTTGTTCACTTGCCTGGCGTTTGCCGACCTTGCGACAAGCGGCATGGAGTGGGGGTGGGGGGATTCTATGAGGGTTGCTGTGCGGCGGCTGCAGCGGCGATGAGGGTGGCAATGCCTTCCAGCCCGGCTGCCCGGTTCTCGAAAAGATTGGTTCAGGCGGCTAGGGAGGGGGTACAAAAGTCTCCTGAAAAGCTGACTAGCAGCAAGACTCCTGAAAATGACCATCTAGCAGCGAACTTTAATCACAATAATCTATTAGCAACCAATCATCAACCAAATTTCTAACCACCGAGTAACAACTGAAAGAGGACAAAAATCCAACGACACCCCCAAGTGTCTAGACTTGGAACATAAAAACAACTACTGGTCCTACAACAGAACATACTTTCTCACATTATTTCTAACATTTGAAATTTTCAAAAATTCTGTCAGTTCGCTAAAAATGGAACTAGCATCACTTTTTTACTGTCCCTTGATACATGAGGGATTTTTTTAAATGGACGTCATTGTGATAAAATTATTATTTTTTAGGAGACTCTTGCGTCTTTTTCGCAACCATGTTTCTTAGCCATATTTTGTGCATTGAGTGTTTATATATATTTGGAATTGTCCTCCGTTAAATTTTCTCTTTTGTCTCTCAATGTCGCAGTTTAGTCATTGCCTGATATCCTTCCACCAGGTCAAATGCCTATAATTTTCGGTAAAATTTCGCAAAAACTTCTCTTATTTTCGAAAAGTTACACGTGACCTTATTTCAAGATGTCTTTGAAGAACATACATCACTAAGATAAAAAAATATCTATCGTTACTGTTGTAGTTTCAGAAAGATGCCGAAAAAAGTTTTAACTTTTGCAATTTTCTAAAAATCAAGGATTTCTACGAAAATGAGACTGGCGTCATTCTTTTTAGAGTATTTTAGGTTATCCATAGGCAACATTTAATCAGAAAATTTGGAGCCATTTTTTAAAAATTTTTAAAGTGTTGAGACTGTATCTAATGTACCCACAAAACTCAAACTATCCGCGTCCAATTCGAGGAGCCTTGAATATGTTCAGATCGATCAAGGAATATCAATAATTTTTGGAAAAAATCATCTAAACGTTTTAGGCACTCTCGTTGTGCACTGACAAACAGATGGACGGACCGACTTTTTGATGTCAATCAATTTTTTGGTATCATGGTATCAAAACATGTTTTGATATTTATTTAGTCAAAAACAGTAAAGAAACCTGTATGTGACGTATGGGGGAGAAAATCATCTGCGCACGCTTTCTTGAGATTCAGAATCCCTTCCCAACAATTTAACTAATAATAGTTGAAAGATGGAAATAATAGAAATAATAATAATAATAATAATAATAATAATAATAATAATAATAATAATAATAATAATAATAATAATAATAATACATTGATAAAAGCGAGATATTAACATTTCAAAAAATTGATATTTTCGTTTTCAAATTATAGAAAACTTATTTGTAACGATAAACGACCTGCAGATTTGATTTTTCTGTATTGCTAACAAAATAGAAACTCACCCTAAGCTCTACTGCCACTACAATAAAAAGGTGAACTCAACAAAACGTGCGCATATTGAAACTACATTTACGTCCAGAAGCAAATCAAGAGGCCATCTCAGCATTTGCTCAATGGATCAGGGATACTGGACAAAAACCCGATCGAGATGGGGGTCATTGACCCGGAAGCTGAAGTACATTACTTGTTACACGCATATTAAGTCTTTTTTAAATTATACAATACAAATGTAAATTAATTTATTATACTATATCATTGTTTTGTTAAAATAAACATTATGTTTCTCTTTGACGACCGGTATAGTGGACTACACAACATGGAGTACATGGGCTACACAAAAACATGGACTACACAGCATGCTAGAGAAATAACTGCTGCATATAGGAACTAGATTTATACACTTTTTCTTTACTAGGGCCCGGTAATATTTTTTTCTGTCACAAAATCACCGATTCCCGGCGCCCAATTACAATACTTTCTCTTCTTACTTAAATTGTGGGAATTCTGATTCGGTGTTGTTGACGTTCATATGCGAATAAATAAAAGAGTTCATCTTCGTTTACATAGTATGTTGTCTACTATGTTGACGAAGATGACCTCTTTTATTTATTCTTCTTACTTAGTAAGAAAAGAATGTAATAATTGTAACCATATTATTATTTGTGCCTACTGCTCACAAAACTCCTGACGGGGAGTAGTATACAATTGAACATAGTACGCAGTGAAAAAAGGGGGAAATGGAAATTGAGACGTGTGTAGTAGTTGAGACAACATTGTAATAGTTTGCATTTTCGAATGCCTAATTGTAAATGTAATTGCGTCGTGCTATGGTGGTTAAAGTGGAACATTGAAAAAATGCATGATTTAAGTCGCATAATAGTGATTCATATCTAAACGTTGCTAAATTAAGTTGCAGTTTGGAGTATATATGTTAAGTATACTTAATTTCTTTCTCGCCTTATTAAGTGCTTACTTACTAAAGAGAAAATATTTTAATGTCGCGATAAGAATAGGTAATTGTTTGTTTTATTCACTTTTAAGTTTTACGTTTTGTGAATGTTAATCATTCTCAGGTGTTAATCTAGAAAGTTACAATATGAAAAATATAAAAATTGTAGTTGAAACTTTTAAAACACAAATAATGTGTAGAGACGAGAGAATCAATACAATATGAATAATAAGAAATACAGATTTAACTCACCTAAGGTAGTACCACTTATCTAACAATTAATAAACCAAAATTATTCACCACTCAATTAAGAACGAAATAAAAACATGTAAAACTTTTAAAGGAAAGAATATAAGCACATGGTAACAAAGCTAAATAAGCCAACATTTGAAAATTCGATAGTAATGAATTCTGCGATTTAGTCTAATATACATTTCATTCGTATATTTGTATCAGGCGAAGCCTGTAAAAGATATACTATTATGCAATATTTTACAAAGAGGTTAAATATTACATCTGACTATCACGAAGTAGTTTGTCTACTTAGACTTCATTTAACAGAAATAATTTATTCAACGCTTTACTGAATGAAAGAATTGACTTATACAAAAAGTACAAATGAAATTTTTGCAAACTTACTGTCCGTTCTTGACCGAAGCAGTGTTTACAGGGCGGCATGTGGTTCGATCCCAAATCCCGTCCCAATTGGCGTCTACGACCTAACTTTGCCACCATTAAATTCTGATTGCAATCCATTAGCTGTCACGATCTAGGTCAACACTATAAATTGAGGTACTCTATCGGGAATGGTCTTCGTAACCACATGGACCACTAGAAGTGCTCACTAGCCGATGAGCTACATCGCGACTTAATTAAACTTGTGTACTACTATAATCTGTAAGGACTTACGAATTTTTGGTCCTTTTTTCTTAATAATCAAATGGAAAATTACATTTAATTCTCTTACAAATTTATAATGCTGTTATACAAAAAAAACGAAAAAAAACGTATGCAACTCGTTTATAATGTTACTTTATTGCATTCGTACAAACTTGAAAACTCTCCCTTAATGTCGCTCGTTTTCAAAACGTGTACTCATGTTATAAAGCTTAACATTATAAACTAATATTATTGCATAAACTACTGTTATTGCCGGGCCCTGGCAAAAAAATGTTTCTATATGTAGGTGTCCCACCAACATAACTTTTAAACAGTTCATGGTATCGACGTGCAGTTTTCGCTTAACAATGCGGAATCACGAGGCAAGTAATATGCCGTAGAGACATTGCTTGAATTTTTTTCGAGAAATTTAATAATATTTGATTTTTTAAATAGAACTATACATTTTCGTATCAGCAATAGATAGATCATAAAAAGAGGAATACAATGATGGATCATATGTTAGTACTTTGATAGTAATTTGAGTATAAAATTGGACTTTCTGACATGTGATTTTAAATTAAACGGACACTATTTTCTGTAGCCGCCCTCGCAACGTGCCTTCCGGGAAAGTGGTCTTCGCGGCGCTGAGACTGTTGCGAGGAGACTGTAATGTTTAGTTTAAAATCATACATCAGAAAGTCTAATTTTGCATTCAAATTACTATCAAAATACTAATATACGATACATCATCCATCAATAATCCATATTTTGTGAATCCTCAATACCGAAAAATCGTTTCACCCAAAAACTGTCTGTGGTCAATGCTACAAACTAAACCGGTCAGCCGAGTTTCTTCAAAATTGATATTCCTCGATCGATTTAAATTAACTCCAGGTCCTCTGTAAATGAACCTTTTGTTTTCCACGAAGCCTTAAAACATTTTCAACATTTTCACAAAAATTGCTCCACATTTTTCTATTAAACTATTTCCTCTGGTAGCACAAAGAACGTTTAAAAATTGTGCACTTATAATTTCCGTTAAAATCCCTTATTTTTCGTCTATTGGCATAGGTCTCAGTTTCGATGAACTGTCTAAACTTTCGAAAATTGCACGTTGGAAATAATGGGAAATACAATTATATTTTTAAGTAGGGCCAAGTGAGGGCGTAAGAACGAGTGTAGTGCGTAGTGGTGTAGTGAACTGGCGGTTTAGTGGCGACTGTGTGGTGTAGAACATTGCAAGTTATCCTACTGTACCAGAGTTCGAATCTTGGCATGGACAAAAATGTTGTTGGTTGAAACCACTTGAGCAGGTCCATCAATTAATACAACATTGCGGAGCCGTTTCAAATAATGCAAGAAAGTATGTGCTCTTGTAGCACCACTAGTTGCCTTTGGTATTACATCCAAAGCCATCCCCACAAAAACAATGTTGACGCAAATTCAAGTAAATTAAGTAAATTTCTTCACAAGGGCAATCCATTTCTTTCCGCGTACACCGACCTCTAAATCATATTACGTCATCATCCCCACGGCATTCACAAACACGCCTTTGTGCTTCGCACGTCTCCCTCGGTCGGTTTCATTGGCTCGGAAAACACAATCGCTTTCATTCCGCCAGCTTCAACCACGCTCCTCCGCCTCTTGCCCCAACAACCGCTCGATCACTCCTCTCTCCACTCAACAGAGATCTGTATATAACCTGAACCTGCACGCACGTAACAGGCATACATCACTTTGAAACAGTTGTTTTCGTTGCCACGAAAAAAAATTGTAAAATATTTCTTAATTGTATAATATAATGACGTCATAATTTAAATAATTGATTTGAATGGAAAGAAAAGGAAAATTATGGTAAAAACACCTGTAGTGGCCTCAATTAAGGGCATATTAGTATTTTACTAAAATGTTCTTCATCTTCAATATTAAGTTTGTTATGTTAATATACTTGGGTGATAGCATTCCTATTTATGAATAGATACCTTGCCTAAAATGACCACTTTTTAATGAATGGTATTTTATATTTATTTATGTCCAAATATATGCTTTTTCTAGTAGTGACCAATTGAAAATCGCAAAATTTTAGTAGTTGTTACATACTTGTCTCAGTAATAGCGAATCGATTTTCTTCTTCCTGAACATGTCTGAGACCAAAACGTCCCCATTCTGTGTATCACGATGCACTAAATCAAAATCTGAAGTCAGAATTCCGCCACCACCCTTCGGTTTTTTTAATCACGAAAAAAACATCCTGATATTGTATTTTTTGTTTTGGGAGATTGTTATCGGACCAATTGCTGAATGAATGCAGACTATGATAAAAACAAAAGTAAATGTTGGCGCACTTGCTTAAACTTGGGAATTAAATGTGTTTCTGGTTTAAAAAGAAATCACATATTTCTCTGAGCAGTACTTCGAATATACTTGTCAATTTCATTACACTGATGCAACTACATAATTCTAGAATTCTAAACTTGGAAGGTACAGTAATATCTAGTATTAATCTTTGAAGATTATCTGCTGAAATTTACATCTCTGGGTTTGCAAAATTGCTTTTATACTCCTTTTCGTGCCCTTGTTTATCTTCGAATACTATAATAATATTCAAGTCAAATTTATATCTCAGTAAAGCTAAAAGAAGAACTCACTCCATATTTTTCTGGGATTGTGACAGTCGACACCGATGATGTTAAGAGATTAATTCGCAATCCATTCACAAGTAATGATAGTAAGCACTAAGTAACTTATATTCATAGTAATATATAGTGGCAGGAGTAGTATCAGAAGGTAGTAGTGGCGGTAGTTCTGTTATAGCGTTACCCTAGCAGGCAGCAGAACTACACGCGGCCCCGAAGATCAGATACTACAAAACAGAACGTAAAGTAACGCTTTGCAAAAGATACGACCAACAACCATTGATGTGTTATTTTAGTAACATGTTATTCTTACGCGTTGTAAACTATGACTCCAATACAGATGACTTTTTACCAATTTTCCTATAAAACCGCAAAAGACTTTATATTCACACATATACCAAATTAGGAGAGTCAGTCAAGTGCCAAGAGAAATACGTACGTACGTATCATCGAAAATTTTAGCTTAATTTAGCAAAAGAAAAAAGAGTGGTGGCGCAACAACTACACATATTTTCTCGTATCATATGTAACGCTTATGTAATATAATATTGCTACTTGTATCTTAGGAATATTAGCATGGCGTAAAAACAATGGTTCACCAAACGAACGAACAAAACGAAACGCACAAAACGAAAAGAACCAACTTACAAAACACCAGATGTAAAAGAAATGAAATTTGTTTAACTTTTGAAAATTCAAAAGTTATGTTTTATATATAATAGTATATAAAAAAGTAATAGCTGTGAGTTAACTAAAAGCCATAATTACCAGAAAATTGTCAGAATACCATTGTTAAGACATGAAACGATAATGACAAGTTAAACTGCTTTTCATATCTTCAGGATTCCATTGTAATAAAATATAAATTTTCCTTAGTTTTCACGAGTAGCATTTTTAAAAGGAACGCAAACTAGCGCGTTTCTTCCATGTTTCCTCAGGGTCTGTTACTTCCGTTCGCTTGCACTTACGCGTTATCGCTCGGCTTCCCAAAGCCTTTGATGCAAACTAAAGTCCGCAGAAAAGTCAGAAAATAAATATTTTCTTTGCTTGTTCTTGTAGAATTTCGCAGCTAAAATTTTCAAAACATTGTTTTTGATGTTTTGGTCCTTACTTACTGAAATGTTGAATTAATTTGCAGACTTCGATTACGTGAATGTCTCTTGTGAGGGCCAGTGAAACCTGTCTTAGCACATACATTTGGTTTCGGTGAAAATTGACCGTTAATGTAAGTGGCTGCCAATTAAGGTAATGATGTTAAGGAAAGCGTACATCAGGATCAAATTTACGAATTACTCTGAATAAAGTTCAGCACGTAGTCAAATTATTATTCACAAGAGGTATTTTCAATATAAATTAAATAAAAATGGTTTAGCATCTTAAATAATTAACATATTAAAATAATTAAAATAAAAAAGATGGTTTAACATCTTAATAAATTATTTATAGTGTTCTAAATCAATTGTATAATATTTTTTAAACCATCCCTTGTGATTCTTTACAGCTTTGATGCGCTCTGGCATATTTGCTATTACGTTTATGGCCTTCATTGATAATGAAGAAAAGCTTTGCAAGCCTTGATGATTTTTGATGAATTTCTTTTCGCTTACAATAAATATATTCTTAGATATTTCTTTATACTTTCTCGTGTACGTACGTATATAAGGGGTTAAAGGAAAGTTATGTAATGCTCCGCGAAAAAACGGCGGATTTTCGGCAAAAAAATCATCGCCGGCCCCTGACAACGAAAAAGTGGATAAATCCAGTTGCTAAATTAAGGAAAAATCTCTAACACGTGGTGTAGCCAGAATCTCTGTTTTGTCGGTCCTTGATGCCAAAAAACCAATTGAAAGCAAAACATTAATCTGTTCGTCCATCTGTTGTTTCGGCGTCTGTCCGTCTGTTGGTCCGGCGTCTGTCCGTCTGTCTGTCCGGTGTCTGTCCGTCTGTCTGTCCGTCCGTCTGTCTGTCCGTCCGTCTGTCCGTCCGTCCGTCTGTCTGTCCGTCTGTCTGTCCGGTGTCCGTGCGTCTGTCCGTCCGGGCGTCTGTCCGTCCGGGCGTCTGTCCGTCCGGGCGTCTGTCCGTCCGGGCGTCTGTCCGTCCGGGCGTCTGTCCGTCCGGGCGTCTGTCTGTCCGGGCGTCTGTCTGTCCGGGCGTCTGTCTGTCCGGGCGTCTGTCTGTCCGGGCGTCTGTCTGTCCGGGCGTCTGTCTGTCCGGGCGTCTGTCTGTCCGGGCGTCTCTCTGTCCGGGCGTCTCTCTGTCCGGGCGTCTCTCTGTCCGGGCGTCCGTCTGTCCGGGCGTCTGTCTGTCCGGGCGTCTGTCTGTCCGTCCGTCTGTCCGTCCGTCTGTCCGTTCGTCTGTCCGTTCGTCTGTCCGTCCGTCCGTCTGTCCGTCTGTAAGGCAGAAAGATTACATTCCGGAATTATATATAAAAGCACAAAAATATTTGTACGGAAAATAATTCGTTTCGTACCATTTGGAACGTCATTTAAGTTTCTTACAAATCCGAATACACGGCATATTTATTAAACACAATGAAAATTTGTTCATAATCTCATGAGTATATATTAAAAACGCACATGCTAAACAAAACTGAGGTGGGTACTATTTTTCCTTGAGTGAAAATGTCTTGTCTCAAACAGAGAAAAGTAATAAAAAATACATTTTGTTTATAAATTCAGTTTTGTAAAATGAAAATTATTGGTCGTTTATTTTAAAAATCTATCAATACTCCTTCCTTTTCCAGGAACTTAGCATCCAATATTTACTCCGACGTGGCGGCCGAGTCTTGCGAGGCGCAGTTCGCCGGAACCGAGTCCGCCAGTTATCGACAACCCAGCGAGTCTCGGCGCTCTCGGCCGGTCACCGGCGACCGGGAGTCCCAAGCCGGCTGCGCAGGATGGTCGAGCGCGTGGTCTCGACAGAAAGAGGCGAGCGAGCGCTAGCCGGTAAAAATCGCGGAGAATGCAGACCTCTGCTACATAGTACTCCCCATTTCAATAAATGACAACCTCAGCAGGCGGGGAGAAAATCGTTAAAAAAAACTTCTCTTAAGAGTTCACTCCTTCCAAATTTGCGATTCCTCTTTGTGTGTACTTAACAAAAGTCGAATCGCTGTTTCAGTTCTCTTCTTTTCGTGATGCGATAACCAAACCTTTTCTCATGACTACTGAAATCATTTTTATCATTTAGGTTAGTTCTTTCAATTACAAGATCTAATAATATCATTCGATCGTTGAGGAAATTCCAAAAATCCGCTCTATAATATTATTTCGTGAAATATACTTTTTTCCCTGGGGCTTTTATCCAGCTGACTGCCCGTTAGCCTTTAAAGCCCGATGGGACGCATATTTGTCCCTACACTAGACACCAACACACTCGCGGGCTCCTCTGATCTGGGGTCAACAGAATGCGAGGCCCTCCGCCACAACACATACAAGAGTGACAGGGCACAAGTAACCATGCCCAATCTGCGACCCTTTGTACCACAGCACTGAGTCGGTACACGCTCTTAGCCACCTCAGTCAACCAAGTCGGCGTGAAATATACTTTCTTACCTAAATAACGATTCCGAACAAAAAGAAAATATTTAACTTACTTCAATCAGCAACCAGTGATCTTTTGACCACCTTACGTAAAGATGGTCACAGGACAGTTAGGTCAGTTTTGCCAACGTCAATAAAGTTACGAAATACATCATCTTGACAATCCTCAAAAGTTAAAGAATAAATTAAATAAAAAATTACAAAAGTAATGAAAATTTTATCCTAAGTATAATAATTTGGCCATCCACTCTATATTTCTTTTAAAATGTTTAATTACCATATTTCCAAATTTTAGAATGACAGTGGGCGTTATGAAGAAGGAAAATGGCATTGCAATTTTTAAACTGAAATATTTTAGTCATACTTCAAAGATGACGTCCAAGCATCCTGGTTTAATACCACTTTAACCTGAATAAGTTCATTTGGTCGTTCTTAAAAATTCAGCCTCCACGTTTTTCATTATGACCCGTGCACGCCGCTAGAGGGCCTCGCCACACGGTCACCTCCATCTACAGCGGCTAGCCGATGCCCGCATTCCATGCCTTTCCCCTGCGTGCGCCGCACCCACCGCCTTCTCCACGACGTCCGTGCGGCTGCCGGAAGCCAGTAGCTCAGAGATGCCGGAGGGTCATCCCAACCCCAACGCACGTCCGTGCTACCTCTCCAAAACAGCCTCGAACGCAAAACGCTTTCTATGAGCTTGTACTACAAACACCTCCCAAGACCCCGGCTCCTTATTCTAATTTAAGGTAGTATGTTCGTTACAGACGCTAGTCAAATAATTATTACAAGTATTGATTAATAATACCTGCTTGCAAACGTGAATGGAGCATTTAAATCATTATTTGTAAATAGTTAAAAGAGAAGTATGGAATTTTTGCTCTATAATAAACAATCTTTAATATTAAATTTAGTATCTCGTATGATTTTTCAATTTCATAACTTGGCAATACCAAATATTAGCTGAATATGGCTTTAAACTGCTTCAAAAATATTTTTATGCTAAAAATGTCTACTACGGGAGTATAATAAAAATAAACTTTAATCATAAATTTGTCTGGTTATTTCATCCTCGACCGTACTGTGACAAAAATTATTTCTAAAGAATTAAAACTAAGAAATAAAAAAATACAAAAATGGGTAATCGCAACTCTTCTTGTCAAAGTTATTTTGGGGCAGCAGCCACTACCCAACCAAAGTACGGTGTTGGGTAACCTAATCCAAACGCTCCCAGAATAGTTGTTCTGAAGTTTTTTAAGGGTATTATGAGGTTTCTTATTAAACAAAATGAATTCATTTGCAAGGTCCTATTTTAGACTATACTGTTCCATTTGTATTGATTTGTATTAGAATATAATAGTTTTCTCGAACAACGCTGCCTTCGGCATATCTACTTTGATTTTGACATGCAGACATCTGTTAATAACAATATATCGTCGTTACGAGTTCGACAATGTTTACATCCTTTGCGCTGCCTCGCTTTTGAGAAGCGGGCACTTAACATTCTGTCTTCGGCAATCGCAAAGCATCTGTCATCGACGAGTGAACTGCATCTCGATCGAGTGGTACCGCCATCTCATTTACCTGCGCTGGCTGAACTCATGAGCCGCTGCGTGCTTACCACAGCTGCTTGAGTCCCATCGGGAGTGACTATTTGTTCCTGTTCATTGGTTCAGTTACGGGGCTGCATGCGCGCCCCGCAATTGCTCAACTGTGTCTGCATTCCCGAAATCGACCCGGCTGAACACCGTTGAGGTTCAGCCTTCATGCCGAGTGACAAAATATGTCAGGTACTTCATCTACCACAACTCTCTCTCTCTCCCTCTCTCTCTCCCTCTCTCTCTCCCTCTCTCTCTCCCTCTCTCTCTCCCTCTCTCTCTCCCTCTCTCTCTCTTTCTCCCTCTCTCTCTCCTCTCTCCCCTCTCACTCCTCTCCTTCTCTCTCTCCTCTCCTTCTCTCTCTCTCTCTGTTTCTTTCTTTCCTTGCATCTGATGTAATACACGAGTCGAAATTCAAACATCCGGGTTTTAGTCAACTTCAACTCTCATTCGATTTCAATGTAAAAAAATGTTCACAATAAATAGCATATGCAATGTTATTAATTCAAACTGCTGTATCTTGTCTCCAGTCTTTCAGCAATCTTTTCCAGCCAGCCAGTGTCATCCCACTACCTCTGAGCCGCCATTCTGCTTAATCGGAAAGCGTAAAAAAGTGACCCAGAACATGTGTTCTCTCTCAATGTGTGGAAGTGATAAAACTGAAATTTTCCAAATAAGGAGTCACAAATTATCACAATTACAAATATTTATTATGACTAAGATTTATAATCCTCCGTTTCCAAGTCAGTACAACACACTTTGCCCATGTTCAGTATATCCAGGAGAGAAAGTAGTGTTTGAGTGTCCAAAATTCCAGATGTCCAAATACAAATCGCAAGTCTCAGTTCCAACAGAAAAATAACTCACCATCACGATTCATCGCCTTACTCTCTCCAAATCACTCTAACACCGACCCTGGTGCCCGCAGCCCCTTTCGCACACCTGGTGAGGTCACATCGAGACTCGCCCTACGTTCCGGTGGCTGCATTTCCGATTGCATTACAAATACATTACAAAAACAAACTTCAAAAACTTCACTGTTCAAGAAATGACTTCTGACGAATTTTTTATTAGTGAATTCACCGGATGCAAGATAAAAGAAGTCCATTGTTACCAAAGATGAACAAGGGAACTCCATTTGTTGGTGGAAGGTGAGATGGATACGCATTGAAAAAACCAAAGCCCTTTACAATACAATTCAAGGAAACAATGAATGAGAACATAATTTTTAGAAAAGCAAACATTACTAAAATTGGAGCAGGTGGTCCATCTAAAGTAAACCTTCGAAGACAGTATACAGAATGAGTGAAAATAAAAATCTGCAACAGCTGAATGAGCTCATTCCACATAGCCACTACATTTTTACATTCTCGGATACATACGTTTAAACGCAGTAATATACGTAGGATACAGAAAGTTATGTAATGCTGCGAAAAATCGATTTCCAGATTTCAACGGAAATACACGTATTGGGGTCCCCTGATTCCGAAAAAGTTTTGAAATGCTGTCCGTCCGTCTGTAAACACAACTAGCGCGTAAACCATTCGTACGATCCTTTCCAAATTGATCCCTGTCGATCTAGCGTAGTTGAAGCTTTGGAATTTGGAAAAAAATCCCTTAAAATTTGGGAGTACTTTACATGAAACCCCCCGGAAATTTTTTAAAATTTTCTCAAAACGGCTCAAATCGTTTTCTTAAAATTTCTTATGAGAATGGAGTAAATATAGTATACCCTTATAGAAGGTATAGAAGAAATACCATTAAAGAAGTGACATTGGTCCGATTTTCATGGTTAACTCTGAATTTTCAAAAATTGCATAAGTCTGAATTTTTTTCGACGTCTTCCTACAACTATAAAATTGAAGATACACATTTTTACTTCAAATGAAAATTCTTGTGCATAAATAGTTCTTTCTCAAACGTCATAAAGATTTTTTTGAAAATTTTAGTAGTTTTCGTGCAATATTGTGTGCAATATTTGCAATTTTTTTAAAATAACCAAAGCAAGATTTTCTCAAAAATGGCACCAAAGTTTTGGCGCTGCTTAATATGACGTAAAGTTCATTTTGGTCTATTATATTGTTTTTCAAAGTTTCACAAATGTAATATTTTTCAAATATTTCCTATGCCGTTTCAAATATTTCTCATGCACAGTTTCATTGATTTGTATGCAATATTACATTTATGAGTGGATGTACTTTAAATGGCTTTAAGTGACGTTTTTCGAGAATTCAATAGATTCCTGTGAAAAAGAGCTTCAAAGTTCGCATTTACAGTAATGCTTAATCGCCATTTTCTTAAAAATGGCTTCAAAGTTTTCAATAGAAATTTCTATTTAGTACGAGGATTTACACTTCTTTAATATTCGTGAAGTAGTATTTCGGTCGTATTATTAGTAAAGCTAAAAGTTGAGAAAATGTCAAAAACATATATTTTGGACGACGATAGAACGCACCGAGCCAGAGAATGGAGCAATACCTTAAAGCCAGGCAACACCAAGGAAATTAGAAAAATTTGCTACAAGAAAGTCTCTCCCATTCTGTAGCACCTCTAGTTAAAAATAATTTCCATGTCAAATGCATACCAAAACAAGAAGAAAGAACCTGTTGAATTAACCCTGACCCACGATGAAAATATTAATGTAGACATCATTCTTTCAAGAAATTAAGACGAGTCATGAGCTTGAAATTAATCAATTTATCTGTATTTATTGTCAATAGATTTTTATCGGTAAATAATTCATTTGGCTATGTTTAGTCGACTTACAAAATATATTTATTTCATTACATTTTTTTCGAGTGAATGCGAAGGGAATTCCATTACTAGTTTTTTGCTCTAAAGGCTTGAAAAAGTTGTTTTGGAAATAAAATATTAGATATTTTGAATTAGCAGGTGTAGTGCGTATTTAGCACTACTCTGTAATCATGGATTAATAAGAACAATCCACTTTATTTGGCAGAGGGAAATTCCCTAACTTTTTTTAAAAATTTGTTGCGTCTACACCTTGACGCAACGCGTCTCCAACCCCGTAAGGGGCGTTGAGCGCTTTGCACTGGGGAGTAATCCTCCATTAATGTGCTTTTCCTTTTTTTAATATTTGTCAAGTCTCGTCACGTCGCAGTCAGTCAGTGCCTTTTATCCCTTCGGCCAGGGGCTCGGCGCCGTTGGATCCCGGGGTTCCTGGCCGGTCACCCAACCGCGAGCCCGCGAGTCTCGAATGCGCTTAACCTTCGTGACTTCACGGAGCGTAGTAAACGCATTCGGCTAGCGCCGCCGCCTTTATATACACATTTTAACATTAAGGCTTTTTTCCCAATTTGATGAAATTTTTCACTTATCAAATTATTGTTGTAAGCCTTTCAATTTGTATGTCTTAATACCATGCATTTAGGTGATACGTTTTTGGTCATTAAACAAATAATAGTGTGCAAGTTAGCAGAAACCGAGATAATTGAGATCTCCTTCTTAACACTAGAAATGAAACAATATTCCTTAGCTTGGACAACGCGAAGTTAATTGGCACACCGAAAGGAGAAAGATCGTTTTCCTGTAGGAACATGGAAATAAATTGTTTATGCATTACCTTCAAAAATGTAAAAAGCAATCATTACTTTAAAACTATGTGCAACACCTTTGGTATAACTGAAGGCAGCTGGGGCAAAACAACGTCCTGGAATGACCACAAAAAAGTGCTCTTCCGTCACGTCAACACTCCAGTGAAGTGGGTTTTGCTCTAGACAACAGGTTCAGGTTGTAATGTTTCACGTCCATTTTACATCCATCCGGTCGTCCTTCCATTTGGACCCCCATTTAACTTATATCTACTCTCGATATTAAAAAAAATTCTGGCTGGATGATTTTGGATACAGTGAATATGTAGAGAGCGTAAGTATATATTTCGAGTCTTCGAAACCCGCTTCTTCGAAGAGAAACAAAATTTAGAGAATAGTTCGAAAACTTGGGGAGAAAATTTCGAAAAATAAATACCGTTTGAAACATACTTACTTTTAATAGCAAATTGCGTTTCTCATTAAACCACATCATCAAGATCACTTATCCCTAAATATATAGATAAACGTGAAGAGATGTGACATCATATAACACGGAGAAATTTATAGTGTACACCCAAATTATTTTTGTGTTGATGAAACTATTGTTATTATAAAATATGAATTCACTGATGACAGAGCTTTAAACGTCAAGTATTATTTCAAAAATGTGAGAAGGCAGCGGCCAGTTTTTTTGTAGCAGTTTTCAATAATATATACATAGAGAACAGTATTTGGCAATATACATTAACCTACGTCATGTAAGGTTATATTTTCATTAAATAATAACGAACGCCGGCACCATTGTTTGCGAATTCCAGCTCGTGCGGCCTGTTGGATGCGCCCTCCGCCTGACAAGCGACCGCCAAAGGCGCGAACGCCTTCCAGGCGCGCCGCGGGGCAACAGTGATGATTTTCCGATTCCTTTTGGCGCGGTGCGGTCCGGTCGAGTACAGCGCGCGCTCCCACACGAGTACCCACCGCAGCCCGTGAGCCCCGAAGCTCCGGCAACCCGCCGGGCTTCGGCTTCGGGCTTTGGGCTTCGGGCTTCTGTTCCGGCTTGCGCGACCGTGATGAATGTGACAGCAAAAACGCGCGTGAAATATTTTGACGGGACGTTCTTTGCCACGGGTGAACCACTTGTTTTATGCACACCACCACAATGCCTGCCATCTCCTCTTGCGCGAATACTGATAAAACCGCTAGGTCGTCGAGTGTCGCTCCGTTTTTGTGAAGCTCTGTCTTTTAAACTCGACAGATATATGATAATATTCTACTTCGTTTTGTGGAACAAATATCAACATTTTTTGCAGAGAAGTTAGAAGAGATTGGATTATGAACTGTATGAAAACGCTGCTAAATGGTATGTGAGAAACGGAGCCAAATGTTAAAGTACGTTACTTCATTTCCATTTTACTTTCTCGCCCTTACGAAGGTGTTTCGTAAAAACTGAAGTTATATAACCGGGCGTCGGAAAACGTCGGAATTTTTGGCAGAGAATCTAATAATTCCGGACCCTGGAAACGAAAAATGAATAAATCGTGTTGCTAAATATAGAAAAAAGTCCTTGAATACGTAGTGTAGCCAGAATCCATGTTTTGCGCGTCCTTGATACAGAAAAATCGAATGACGCTAAATCGGCATCCGTCTCTGTCTTTCCATCCACCTGTCCATCCGCCTGTCCATCCGCCTGTCCATCCGCCTGTCCATCCGTCTGTCTGTCCGTCTGTCTGTCTGTCCGTCTGTCCGTCTGTCTGTCCGTCTGTCTGTCTGACCGTCTGTCTGTCCGTCTGTCCGTCTGTCTGTCCGTCTGTCTGTCCGTCTGTCTGTCCGTCTGTCTGTCCGTCTGTCTGTCCGTTTGACTCTCCGTCTGTCTGTCCGTCTGTCTGTCCGTCTGTCTGTCCGTCTGTCTGTCTGACCGTCTGTCTGTCCGTCTGTCCGTCTGTCTGTCCGTCTGTCTGTCCGTCTGTCTGTCCGTTTGTCTCTCCGTCTGTCTGTCCGTCTGTCTGTCCGTCTGTCTGTCTGTCCGTCTGTCTATCTTCTTTCCGTCTATCTTCTTTCCGTCTATCTTCTGTCCGTCTACCTTCTGTCCGTCTATCTTCTTTCCGTCTATCTTCTGTCGGTCTATCTTCTGTCCGCCTGTTCGTCTATCTTCTGTCCATCTATCTTCTGTCCGTCTGTCTGTCCGTCTGTGGTCAACACTAACGCCTAAATGGTTCAGACAATTTTCTTCAAAATTGATAATTCCCTATCGATCTCAATGAAGTCTAGACTTTGGAAGTTTCAAACGGAAATTTTAATTTTCGAGGGTACTTTACATGAAGCGACAAAAACGTTTTCAAAATGTTCGAGAAAATGGCTTAACATTTACATTATTTATAGCGTTACCATTCTTATTATCATTCCTATTACACGGACTAATTAACAATTCAGAACATATATTTGCCCATTTAGTTCCTCAAGGAACCCCACCCAATCTTGTAACCTTTGTAGTTTGTTTTGAAACAACTAGAAATAATATTCCTCCACCAAATTTTGTCTTCGGGTACCTTCAAGGACGCTTAATAGATTGGAGCAGGTCTCTTGGTCGTTGAATTCCCAGCTTTTTTGAAAATTGCAAAAGAGCAATTTTTTGGGGTGTCTTCCTACAGCTATAATATTGAAGACAGATTTTTCTTAATAAAATCTATTGTTAATGACGGATCTTTAAAAAGTTCATGTTCAGATTTTCGATAATATGAGTAGTTTTCGTGTTATTTGGCGCGAAATATAGGCAATTATTAAAAACCTTAACATTTTTTCTCAAAAACCGCTTCTGATTTTTCTTTAAATTGTTTCCATGGATAGAAGCAAATATGCTTAAAAGAATGGCGTGGGTCTCATTTTCGTTGAACTCCCATAATTTTCGAAAATTGCAAATTTACAACCAATGCGAGAAAGCATATATTGTTATAACACCAGTATATGAGTCGTCGATTTATTTTTAGAAAACAGGTGAATTTGCAGGAAAACAAACATATAAGCTAGTCCCACAACACAAACTTTCACAGTTTTGGCTGCGCTTTAGAAATATGTTGTGTCTGGTATGACGCTGCGGTCCCTTGACCGAAAGTAGTTGCCATTTTACAGACCTAGGAATCGCATGAACCTCAACAAATGCATGCCCATTTTCTTTTTACAAACATTCTGAATTCGAAAGACCGTTTCATCACTGCATTTTCAATCAAAGTTCATAATTTGTTATATGATTAAATTTGAAATAAAGCTCTCAATAACGTATTTAACTTATATTCAGCCTAAGAACTATAAGTTCTACTCTACAATTTTAGTTTAAAATTAAAATGTGTTGTGATTTTCTTTATTGTGAGAATTTTTTTAAAATAAGAACGTCGATAATTCTTGACAAAATGAACTCTTATTGACCCAAATCATTGTACATTAATGAAATATAGGTTTACTGTCATTGAAATGATTGAAAACAATTACCGCAATCGTAATGGTGTGTCATCTTTCATTCGTTCACATTATAGATAAATCTATCTTGTCATTGTTTTATGAGATATGTTTTAATAATACCTAAGTTTTAGAAGAACAATATAAATCTCTGATAAATTCAGTATCTGATACTACTTTAGAGAATTTATTAAGAAGTTCTAACTATCCACGAAAGTTACTAAATCATCGCGTGTACGCGTATTTAACTAATGAAAGTGTATAACAATCACATATATTAATATTTTTTTCAAATGAAATAATAATACATACCTGTAATATGCATTTTCAATCGATTGCGTAAACTGGATGGAGCAAGTGGCGCCAAAAATTGATGTCATATTTGATATTAACTTGCAAGAATCATTTCGAATTGCATCAATATTTAATACATCATGTTAAAAATCTACAAAAATAAGTGGTAAAAATCCTTATCTCTGAAATCATGGAGGGACAGGTAAAAATACGTTTTTCCTTTTCTGTGACATTTAATAATACGGTGCTAAATGAATTATTTGAAACAATTTCGCTCGATTATTTTGAACAAAAAGTTTTACTGGAAGACTCTTAAACATTAGATATCGCCCTTAAACTGCAATCAAGAAAACAAAATTATGCCATATTTTCTTCTTAACGCTAAGATCTACTTTTTCCACGCGTTTCGTCTTAAGAGAGTTACATAAGTTAACATTTTCCCTGTCGTAAGTCGGAAGTTTGTTCACCAGTACTCTTGGTCGACATACTTTTGAGACTTCTCGTCTCTTTCCATTGAGCGATACCCGGAGGTAATGTGTTTCGACATGAACTGTCGGAACACTGGTGCTGCAACGAAGAGAAGAGTTTTCGTTCCCCGAGTGAACTACAGACATAAATTTCTCAGGACATAATCGTTATTTTCATTTCGGTATTAAACGCTTTAAGGATACTCTTAACGTTACACGTACATACAAAATGTATATGTCACTTTAATTAAATGTTACATTCCACAATACTTTCTATTTAAAGGCTTTTTACTTGTGAAATATGCAAAATAAATGCTAATAAATAATCAATAAAATATTACAACGTAGAAAATCTGATAATAGTGCATCTGATCATGACAACACCAGATGCACTATTAACATTTGAAATGACATTCAAACTGACAATAACAATATTCGTAAAAGTAGGTAGCCATCATAGTTATTGATAAATCTCATGTGACAATTATTCATTCACAAAATAGAACATTGAAAATGAGCATTTGGGCCATTCGTACATGAGTGGATTCTTCTGCAACGCGAGTTTCAAACCGTGAGAGTCTGTCAATATTGTGCGACCGGTTTGCAATCAATTGCTGTTCTCTGTTCGCACTAATCTGGATTAGTCGAGAGCGTCATAGCGGTAGTAAGCGATGTAAACATGTTTAGTATCTAACAACCGAACCCGTGCGACAAGTTTAGCATGTGGAAATTCAAACCCCCTCCCCCCCCCGCAACCACACGAAGGGAAAAATATGTTAGAGTAACTGATTTTCCAGAATTTGTAATATTGCACTTTCTAGTACGAAGTACTGCCCTTCTCAAGGAAGAGTAGGGTTACTTAGAAGAGCGGAACATCCCCAAAATAAGATATTATTAATAATAGACCTCAATTTTTATCATTATGGCGAGACAACATAACTCGAAGCTTTTGGACTTAAAAATCAAATTTTAGGGGTCTAGAATTCAAAAGAGTCTCTAGAGAGAGGGAGATTACAATTCATCATAGTAAAATATCATCATGCATCATATCTCGCAGTAAAATATACATGGACCCATTATATGTGCATATTGGTTGACTACCAGGTACTCAAAAAGTATCTACGCAATGTTTCAGAAAAATTGCGCAGAATCATACCACTCGTAAAAGGAATGAGGGAAGGAAACTAGTTGATGAAGCATGGGGTTACGAAGCGGCCGTTGATTCTCATTTTTTGCAAAGAGGTTTGGCGTGTGCTCCTGCAAGGCCGGCAGACCACTGCGCTCTGGAGTCTTACGGATAGTCACTTTTTCAGGCTGATCTGAAATTACTTTTACTCTCTCGCCTTAATTCGTAAGAAGAGAAAGTATTGTCGGAAAACAAAAACTATGTATTTTCTGAAATGTAACATTCTGAAGACGATCTGTATTAATTTTTTTAAAAAATGCCTGGAATCATCTTTTATTTTACAATTAATCGATGTTAATCCAGTGATCATTCTTGATATAAAAAAATCTCTTTAATTTCTGAAAATTGCAAAATCAAATGTTCAGTTTTTTTGCATGTGAATAGTTGAGTTTTGTTGTGAGGCTGGCAGTTAGGCGAAACATGAATGCAGTTAGGCGAAACAAACCATAATACCTGAGCTTCAATGCTTGCGTGAAAAAAACAAAAACTTGCTGGCACTTTTGCAGGGTCAAGTAGTATTATAATATTGCGTAACAACGTTTAAAAATATGGCGAGTAAGTATGTGCAGTTTTAACACCCCTAATTACTTTTGTTTCTGTACTGTAGCATAAATGCTTTCTTTCAAAATGTTGACATGTGCAGAATGAATTTTGCCTATGAGCGTTGTGTGTATATTCTGCATGTTCAAGTCAAATTTCATAATCGATTATCGCTTCAAATTCACCTTTGCACTAATCACTAATGCTTTAAATATCAATATTTGTTTCTAAATTTTACAATGTGTAAAAACGATCAAACATTTTTGCTGTTTTTATCAAGAAACAAGAAACTCTGGTTTCGATGTTTTGCCGCAAATATAAAAGAAATGGAGTTAGTGGTTGAGCAATATGATTTCGAAAAGGTTTCAATTATTTTAATTGAAACTGTAGTCGATTGTATTTCAACATCATCTCAAAAATTGACATTATACGAAGATTGAAAATACTATATTATCCAAACAACATAGTCGGAATATGTGCATGGTAATTAGCTTTTATTCCCCTTTAAGATTAAAGTAAAACCAAAATGCCTCTTGAGGGTAGAGAGAAATGTCTTACATGGTGGTACGTTATAAAGCAAATTTGATGATACTCTGTTAATGCAAAACACAGAGATACACATTTACCACTTTCATTTTATTATAAAATAATAGCAACATGATAGGGTGAATGCATTTGAAACCAGTGTTTCACCTTTAATATGAAATAAAAATCCTCACTGGTTAAGACTACAAGTATTTATTTATTTATTTATCATCAAAAACAGTTTAAACTGCGTGTCACGTACTATGTGGAGAAGTGTAATCTATACGCGTTTTCCTAAATTCTAACACCCCTACCCCAGTCTATCTACAAATTAAATTATGAATATAGTCGAAAACGACCGTTTTTGGCAAGAATTGAGAAGAAAACATGTGCTCTCGTGTAATAAAAACTATTTGTAAAGGCAACCAGGAAGTGACTATTATCCCTCCTCTCTTTGTGAAGCAAACGACTTAGTGCCACAAGGACATGGAGAATGATAATACGAATAAGTATATTTCTCACTAAACTCTAGAAAACATGCATGAAGTACATGTATTGTACGTGAATTTTGTGTGGAGATCTGTTGATATTGACCTGTTAATCGCTTAACCTGATGAATATAACTGCGTCTAGTGTTATAGATATCTGTATTAGTTGAAAATATGTCCTCACTCATAAGTAATTTTTGACAAAAAACACTGATTCGTAAATTATGAAGCATGGCAATGATAGAAATCCTGATGTAATAAAAAGAGGTTTACAATAATCACGTGGGTGGAATTTCCTTGTTATTCTCCGTATTATTTTCTTTAATCAAAAGGTCTTGAAGCTATAGGATGTGTTTCTCCAGAATATCATGCTATATCTCAGACAGGAATAAAAATTCACGTAATACAAACAACGAGCTGCATAAAGGCTGACAGAATTTGAATTCCAAACGCGTAATATATTTATTTATTTATTTATTTTACGTCAAAAACAGTTGAAAACTGTGTGTGACTTGCTATGAAGAGAAGTGAATATAATGACCTTAATTTTGTCTTCAATTCATTTAAATTGATGTTCTACTTGAAGTTGGACTGAATTGAAAGATCCAAAAAGGTTTTCAACTTAACATCAGTCAATTTCTTATCGATTATTTGGAATAAAGTATACCGTTGTTTTTCTGAAAAGGCAAACGGCATTGAAACCGTTATCCCATCGTTTAATATTAATCTGTTATTACAAAACTAATTGTAAACATCTGAGACCGTACTATGTACTTTTTCTTTATTGCAAAGAATATTCGCATCTGTTCTTCCGTTTCGAATCGTCGAGAGCATATGTCCGGCAATAAAAGTTTTTTTGTCACAAAATGCCATTTTCAGCGCACGATTACAATATTTTCTCTTCTTAATACAGAAGGTTAGAAAATAAAAGTAATCATCGAATCCAATTCAGAGACTTAATTTGAAAAGTAACAAACATTTCTATCTCTAATATGCTATTGTGCGTACCTTTGCAAACGAGGAAATATTAAATTTCCTTGCTTTCAATGCAAGCACTCTTTACCATTCGTTCCCTGTAAAAGAGGAGTTAAAACTCAATATCATTGAGTCGTTTGATCGTGTAAAAGAACAAATCCAAAATCCCTGCGTGGAGCACCGTAGAACAGGTCAAACGGATGCACATCGACATAAAACAGTTAAATGTGGCACGACCTCAATAGCAACAAACCAACCGCATGTTTGTTTCAACCGTCGATAAACATACGGCAGGTATTTCGGAGGTTCTACAATGTAGAATATAAAATGAATACACGTGGCTATTAAAATTAGCACTATTGAAGCACTTTTAAAATATACATGAATTGCCTTTCCTATGTTTACTTGCATGAGAACATTTTTTAAAATTTTACGTTATTACATTGCATATTGTAATCTAAACTTTCAAAAAATCAGTAAGATATTAATCGAATACAGTGCGGGTCTTATTAACGATATTCCGAAACAAATAGAGAGAAACTCAAGCGATGGCTTTAAATAGATTTTGCGAAAATTTGTGAAAAACAAAAGTATTTCCTGAATTTCGAAAACTTGCAACAAAAAATAATGAAACATTAATTCTTTCGCACGTTTCACCTAACAGTTTGCGCAAGCCATTACAACATTCTCTGGGACTTCGAGTTTTATTTTCGATTTTCTCCGTTCACCTCTCCTTTCTACGCTCGATATCTCCGTGCACCTTCCTTGCTCATGAGCACTGGCCAGAACTCGCACCCAACATAGCGGTTCTTATAGCTTAATTTTTTAGATTTATGCGTATAGAAACAAACTCGGGAGCAACAATTCCTATATTCTAAAGAAAAATAAAATAAGGCAAGAAAGTAAAATGGTATTGAGTCTTCAAAAATATTAAAATAATTATCTTTTTTTTCTTTTTGGCGCTTCTTTCAACTTCAGAGGATGTCTATTTCGACTGTCCGCGCCGGGAACTAACTATGTGGGGACGCATATTAATCTTTTACACTAGTCACACTTGCGGGGCCCTTAGTCTGTGATCAGCAGACTGACAACATCTTCCACGACTACACACTTACATGAAATACAAGGGACAAACAACCACACCTCGGCCATTCTGGTCAGCTCAGACTGTTATCAAATATTGTTGTTATATTTCATTTTCACTTTTATTATCATACACACGATTCACTTATTTTATTTAAATAAATTACCGAAACAAAAAAGTTCAGTCAAAAGATTATTTCATCACAATTCCTTATTCCACAGTTCCTTATTTCATCACAATTTCAAAATCGCAATTTTTGATTCTGGATATAAATGTAGCTACAATATGCGCACGTTTTGTTGAGCTCTTTCCTTTTCCTAATTACGCTAGGAGTAGTGCCGGGCGAGTGATTTAGTATTTTTTTAGCAATACTATAAAATTAAATATGCACTTCGTTCACCTATGTAAAGACTTCTATAATTCTGGAGCAAAAATGTCTAGTTTTCAAATGTAGTTAAACTCCATTTTTTTCAAACCTTTATTCATCATTCAAATATGTATAGTTAAACTGTTGGGGAGCGATTCTTGAACTAAAGATAACGTACACAGATTATACTTCTTCTCCATAAGTCACTATTGTTTTTTGACGATAATAGTAGTTTTATTTAGGAAGGAAAGTAGTTTTATTTAGGTAGGAAAGTTTTCAATTTCCTTGATGTGGACTGGTTTTGTGCAGTCCCTCCTTGCCTACATCCATCTATTGCAGCACAAAGAAATTTTTTTGAAATTTTCGCAACTTTTCGGTTTTCAAATAGTAGAACCTAAATTATATTTTAAGAAAATTAAAGAAGTCTATAACGTCGTCCTAAATAGCAATTTTCATTGAACAATTTGAAGTCGTTTTTAAGAAAATGGCGATTAAGCATTACTGTAAATGCGAAAATTGAAGCTCTTTTTCACAGGAATCTATTGAGTCTTCGAAAAAATTCATTTGAAGTTATTTGAAGTACTCTCACTAGCAAATGCAATAATTGATGGAATTGTGCACATTAATAGCGTGAGAGATATTTCAAAAAAATACATTTGTGTATTTGAAAAAACAAACAAAAGAATTTAGCAAAATGATCTTTACGTCATATTAAACAGTGCAATTAGCACTATCTATTCGAAAAATTTGAAGAAAAAAATTGGAGCCACTTTTAAGAAAATGGTGTTTGAGCGTTTCTGAAAATTCCGAATTTTGAGATCATTTTAACAGAAAACGGTTGTGTTTTCGTGAAACTTTATTTGACATTATATAAAGTACATATATTTATAAATACAATAATGTGAAAAATTGCCTCTAATGTAAATATTACCGATGTGAGAGGCAAGTCAAAAATATTAAATTTTTGTAATTTTAGAAAAAACAAAGGAATCAATGTGATGTTTGTTATCGGATAGGGTGCATTTGGTACTGCCCCTACCACGAATTTAAAGAAAAAAATTGCAGCCGTTTTTGAGAAAATCTTGTTTATGTATTTTTTTTAATTGCAAATATTTCACGCTCTATTGCACGAAAACTACATAAAATTTTCAGAAAATGTACATGACCTTTGGAAAGAGATATTTATGGACAACAAACTTCATTTGCAGGGAAAATCTCTATCTTCAATTTGATAGTGGTAGAAGACGCCGGAAAAAAATTCAAACTTTTGCAATTTTCGAAAATTTAGAATTAACCGTGGAAATCGCACCTATGCCATTTTTATAAGGGTATTTTACTCTGTTCTTACAAGAAATTTAAAGAAAACATTTGGAGCCGATTTTGAGAAAGTTTGAAAATGTCCGGGGGGCTTCACGTAAAGTACCCCTAAATTTTAAAGAATGTTTTTCAAAATGTCAAAGCTGCAACTAGAGCCAGATTGACAGGGGTTTCTTCAATTTGGAAAAGAACGTACGTGTGGTTTAGGCGCTAGACTTGTTCACATACGGCAGACGGACGGACAGACGGACGGACGTTTTGAAAAACACACTTTTTCGGTATCAGGGGGCCCCAAAACGTGTATTTCCGTTAAAATCTCGAAATCAATTTTTCGAAGCATTACATAACTTTATACTACGTATATTACTCCCGTGTATACGTATGAATACGAGAAAGTAAAACTGGTGTATAGTATCAGATATGTTGTCTTTTACATGAGCTTGAAATAGTAGGTAATGTTTTAGGACATATTCTACGTCTGTTTACCCTCTTTATCTAATATTGGAAAAGAGTAAAAAAAATATTTTTTCAAATAATTTCGAGGTGACAATCTGCGGTGCGAGATCAGTACGACACTACTGCCTTAGCGATCTCGGCCACCGGGCCGACAACAATCTTTAACTTCAATGTATTTCCTCACTGTCTTTCAATAAACAGTGTTAATGTTTTCGTCTGTGATGATATTGTCTTTAATCGTAATCATTTAGTCCAGAGATCGGCAAACAACAGTGTGCGGGTTCAATCCGGGCACAGTCGATGGATTATCCTGCTCGCATTTCTTTCAGAACAGGGTCACCACAGGTGGTTGAAAAATGCAAGAAGGTGGTTGGAAAATAGGAGAAGACTGCGGGCCTTTTGAGATCTGGATCATGTCGCTAGACGTAAGGGTCAGCAGCGTGATTAATTAAAAAGTAGAAGGATTTGAGACCACACTCGTGATTAGCCAGCTTCTTCTGTGTGCAGATTTTGGAATGAAATGCATTCTGGCTCACCTCGCCAATCAGCCATGACTGAATGCACAGTTTCAATCATTACCGAACAATAAACCTATTTCAATAAATTTCACGTATGGTGTTCCACTCAACCGCTTCCACCCGCTGCTGTTGTTGGATTACTTCCATGTCCTTTTTCTCGAAACTCTGGAGACTCCTTAATTTGTCAATAATAGTTTCTGAAATACTGATGGGAATCATATTTATATGGAACCTTCTTGGCACCAGTTTCGTTTAGACTTCTCAGCGTATTGAGCCAACAGAGTAGCAACGATTCTAATTAGTTTAACTGTCGCGATCGAGAATCTTTTTAGATCTCGCCAGCCACGGCTAATTAAATCACTAACTCCTCATTAATCCTAGGGAGGGGAGTAAAAGTCAGTCGACTTTTGTCTTATCGCACCTGCGAACTCTCTCCTCGAACGCCACTGGCAGCTTGTCGCGTACATCATATCCTATTGCTTTTGGTCGACTGAGGTAGCCCAGAGCCAGCATTGCTGCTGTCTCTGCAGTGACTCTGACCGGGAGGTCTTAGGTTTCGAGTCCCGACGGTGGCGGATTTTGACACCAGCTATAGAGCTAGTTCGAATTCAGCCGCTGTCAGGAGAGGAATTTTAGTGGCCAGCTGCTCTGGTCGGTAGTTTTCCGTGCTTTTTCCGATCTACACGAGGAGATTGGCGGAGCAGTTCCCTAACAAAACAACCATGCACCGCGCGCGATTTTTCCTTCTTCTTCGTTGCTCATCCCCTCCCCTTAAACACATTCACACTAACACGCCCTACACAACCACACATATTGTGAGTTAACAAATTATTATATTTTTGAAACTAGTGATGCACAAGCAGCACGTACTTTCCCACCTTTAGTAATGGTTATGTAATACTATTTATACCACAATTTCACTCCGAACTAACACATCTCAGTCATCAGTTTTTGTAAAACTCATTTGAAATCGTAGAACATCTTATGCAAAAATTAAATAGGTTCAAACAATAGATTTTTTATTTAAAAATTTAAATGAAAATATACTTCTGGCATTCAATTCACTGTATAAGGTTTGCAGTGTATCCACGAACATATCCGACAACTTAGCCGTACAATATTATGTATAAGCAGTGTGCGAGAAAGTAAAATAATTTAAAGTTAATAAATAATACGATACTGATAGCGCTGGCAAACAAATACAAATGGATCGAAAAATATATAATAATTATTAAAACACTATAATATTGTAACATTCTTCAGATATATAAAAGTATTATTTTATATTAACGCGAACGAAAGGCAGCAATCATTATCCCTTTCTGTTATCATTGCGGCGTTACAACAAGCAACAATGACCGCTAATTCGTATGGGATGCACATTTTGCCCATTATCGTTGTTGATCCCGCTAGCAAGAAAATGACAATGAATATAAAAGTATAATAAATATAATATTTTTATATTCATCAAATTACTCGGTTTTTACATACATTACTCTTCATTCCCACATCTTATTAAGCAAAGCAAAATCATCTATTCGCTTTCACATTTAACACAATTAAAGGTCGTATTTTGAAATGAATATAAATATAAATATAAATATAAATATAAATATTAATATAAATGTAAATATAAATAATAATAATAATAATAATAATAATAATAAAATGAAATATGAAATAATATACAAATTGTAATTTACGTAGCATCCTACTGCGTAGCATCACGATTCGCTTTACGTTCACGAAGCGCAGTATATTGGGGGCGGGCGACTCTTTGTCACCAAATTACACAAAAACTATTCATATTTTCAAAAAAATCAACATAAACTTACAGATGTTTTTGCTTAATACTCTTCATTAAGAAACAAATTGTATCTTCATAATTGTAGTTGTAGGAAGACACCAAAAACATGTTGAATTCTTGGAATTCTCTAAAAATCAGAGTTTTCAACGAAAATGTCACCTGCACCATTCTTTTAAACGTCCTTTCCACTATTCAACAACAAAATTTAATCAAAAACAATGGAGCCGTTTTTTAAAATTTGGAAAATGTCCCAGAGGCTTCATGTTAAGAACCCCCCAAATTAAAAATTCGGTTTCAAATTCCAGGGGCCGCGATATCAGCCAGATCAATAGGGGAATTTTAGAGAAAATTGGCTGAACGGTTTAGCCGCTAGCCATGTTCACAGACAAACACACGGGCAGACATTTTGCTGTCAATCGATTTTTTGGTATCAAGGACACACAAAACATGGATTCTGGCTACACCACATGTTAGAAGAAGTTTTTTATAAATTTCTCAACTGGATTTATCCACTTTTTGGTTACCAGGGCCCTGTAATAAGTGTTTTTCTGTCGAAAATTCTCCGTTTTTTCCCGCGCAGCATTACCGCGGAAGCGGAAGCGAGAAAGTAAAAATGAATTATCTTTAGTTGGAGTGACCGGTATGGGATTCCATAGGAAGTTGAAGCTTGTGTAACAGCAGTCAAATGATTCTTTGATCTCCAAATTTTCCCGACACCTTTTTGTACAGTTCTTGTTTCTTCAAGTGTCTCAGACACTGGTGCATTCATGGATTAATTGTGGTGTTAATAATTATTTTCCCTATCGCGCGGTATCTCACACCACTGTCACGTCATAACAATGTATTACCGGGTCGTTATTCAGCAAAATTTCTTTCGTGTCTAGAGCACATAATTTCTGCCAAAAAAATCAAAACCAGATTCATTGCTAAGCACAAATGAAAGTATTGCATCAGTGTGATTGGATGTAAAAATTGCACCATTTGCCATCCCAAATCGAAAAGAAAGACAATTTCCTAATGTATGCGTTACCATAAACCAATATATCTACGATGCGTTAATATAATATGCAAAATATGTGTGAAAGATAGGAATAACTAATAATCTTTTGTCATATAGGGTGTTGTGTTGTAAAAAGTGTGAATCTCTTAAAATCGTTCTATAAAAGCATTTATGAGATTAAAAGTAAAATACAGGTTGGGCAAACGAAAACTGACCAGGAAAACATTTATGAGACTCAAGCCGGATTTACGTTATTTTGATTGTACCTGTGGAAGACAGCTTTTTCAGAATTTGCTGACACGATTGGCACCATTACTCAATTCCAAATGAGAAGGGATATTACCGCAACAAGAACGTGCCAATATAACGTGACCATTTAGAACGTAGGAAACATGGGATGATATCGATATAATAATGAATGGCGTTTTTATCAAACGAATCTGGAATCACGTCACCATTTTATTCCCCACGTGATTGTACACCGCGTTTCTTCAATGACAAGCCTGGAAAATTGTAATAATATTGTTAATAATTTCTCGTTTATATTTTTTTTAGAGAAACAATTCCATACCAATAATGTATATCCGAGAAAAATATTGATTACGGATAACGGGCGCGTAAATTTCTAAGCTCACTAGTCCCGTAAGTTGTTTTTCGATAGGGGCGGTTGAGATATTTTCCCGCTAAATGGTGAGATACGGTGCCGACCTACCCGTCGGCGTACGATGTCTTTCCCGACAGGTATCTCCCACCAGTGGGATACCGATCCAGGCGGGACAAGCACTAAGCTCCCGATTGGTTTCCCGAAATGTGTGCTGGTGTGGTGCATGTAAGTGTGTGTAAGTAAGGGGTGATGATAGCACAAGGAAGAAGGAAGGATCGCGCGCGGTCCATGGTCCGTTTTTTAGGGTACTGCTCCTGTATTCATCTGGTGTTGATAGGAGAAACCACCTCAAACAACCGAGCTGTGTCTGTGAGACCGCTAGAATTCTCCTCCAGGCGAGAAAAAGAGAACACGGTCCATTCAGATCCACATATTCCCTTTCGGTATGTGATTGGTTGGTTGGATGGTGATTCCGGGCGCGTCATCAGCTTAGGTCATTAGTCCCGTAAGTGTAGTGTATGTTTTCCCGGGAGATGGCGATGATCTTCCCGCACTGGATGGCGAGATCCGGCGCCGTCCTACCGTCGGCTAATAGGGTTTCCCCCTAACCAGGACTCTCCCGCCAACGGGGCACCGCCCCAGCCGGGACAAGCTCTCTCTAAGCTCCCGACCGGTCTCCCGAAATTTGTGGTAGTTCAGTGCATGTTAGTGTAAGTGTGTGTGAGTGTCAGGGGAGAGGATAGGACAAGGAAGAGGAAGGAAAGTTCGCGCACGGTCCGGGGCCCGTTTGTTAGGGTACTGCTCCGGCATTCGCCTGGTGTTGATCGGAGAAACCACGGAAAACTACCGATCAGAGCAGCTGGCCGCTAGAATTCTCCTCCAGACATTCGGTATGTGAAGAAGCCGTCAGTCGCCAAGAGATCGATACCACTTCACCGACTTCGTTTCGTTCACCTACCATCGCGGCAGCAGGGCCAGCGTGGCAAGAGCGCGCATTTCACCCTCCGCAAAAGCGCTTCCCCACCTGCTCCCAGCGCCACCGGGGGAGAGTGGCAAGTGGGGAACGGGGCCTGGCGTTGCCAGCGCCTCGCGCCGCGCCGCGTCGCGTCAGGGGACAGCGGGCCACACGCGCGACTCCCGTGTAATTCGCATTGTACACAGTCGTTGGGACCTACAAATATTTGATGAGCTATCGTGCACAAACTTCCCCATTCCGCGTGTAATTCAGATCTCGATGGAGGTGGATGCCGGGACTTGGCGTAATGGCGCCGAGACGCGCGGCGCGCCAACGAAGCGCGGGGCGTTCCACCAGGCCTGCCGGAGGACTAGTAATGCGATAATGCGTGATATGGCCACGGGCAGAGTGGCGCGGCATGCGGCACTGGAGCTAACGGCCAAACGCCGTAGATGAAACTGTAAATGTACTCGCTCTTTCATGCTTCCATTAGGGCTAACTTCATCCTTTTGCATGCTCTTTGTAAACACAATGTGTTGTGAACTATAATACTAAGACATGTAATTACTTCAATATATTCATTCTTTAAGATTTTTTTATTTTATTATTAGTGGAAAACTCACTAGGAAGGAAACTAAATATTCTTGTTACTTATGAGTGAAATTAAGTCATAGAATTATAATACTATTTATAGAATATACAGGTGTATTAAATTATAATATAATCTTACTTTTCGACGGCACTTGTCATAAATTGTCCCCTGCCAGGTATTATTTTACACCAGTGGAATTTCAAACTACATTGGAAAATTTACACGGGACATTGTGAATGTTCCATAACTCTCTTTATAATATTGAGTAAAAATAGATTTAATAAGAACAAAATATTCTCTGCCCAATATTCATTCCCAGTCGTCTGTGAGCACGCAAGAATACACGAGTTCAGATATTACTGGAGGATCTGGCTTGCTTATGACAAACAACGCATTGAAACAAATGTTGATTTTTTTTATAACGTCGGTCCAGTGATATTTTCCGACGCTATGTGATTCCTTAGGTTGAATTTATATATCACTTTCATTTCTTGGTAGGTATGAAGATAATTTTAGTAATCATACAAAATACTTGGTATATCTCAGAGCATATACAACTTTAAAATATAGGCTCTAATCGTCTAAAATTTCCAGTTAATTTAAAATACTCGCAGTTCAGAGTAATGGGGGGTTGGGATCAAATAACTTTCATGCATAAGTATTTTAAATAAATTGAATCGAAATTGGTGATTTTGTTTCCTAGAAAACTAAAGTGTTTTACACGCAAGATTTTTATTAACGCTTTAACACTTTGTATGCGTTTCCTGAATTATATTCTAAATAGTGACCTGAAGCAGAAAAAATGCTTTTGTACAAAAATAGAGAAAATAATTTTCAAAAAAGAATCACGCACACTTTTAAATAACAAAAAATAAAATACTATCGTATAACTGCAATAAATTAAATATTTTACCAAAAACAGTTGTTTTAAATATTGCAAAAACGTAGTTTAGTATATAGTATACAATTCAACAGTTCTTTACATATTTAGAAAATCATAAAAGTTCAGATATTACTTTCCATAACGCAGCACGTGAATACTTAATGTTGTAATTTCATGTTTTAATTTGTTTTGGTATTTTTCCTAAGTTCCCTAGCATTTAATAAAAACCGTTGACACCTCTTACGTCGCTGAAGTCTGACTAGTTTTCTTTTTGAATTTTTCCACTCGTCGGAAATTAGTAATGTAGCTAGTTAATGAAGGAAAAAAGATTTATTAACACTAAAACAACCAATTTATTGCAGTTTGTATGATAATATAGTTTAAATGTATCACTATTTAAATGTACTGTGGTTTTGTTGATATTCAGAATGTGTACTGATTGGTCGCAATGTCTTGCTACTGCTCAGGGTAATTTATGTGTAATATAACATCTGCCGAGGAAAATGGACTCATACGAGAAAACATTTACATCTTCCAAAATTCACAAAGCATAAAATGCAATATAAATTCATTTGTCAGGCTAATCTAAAGAGACCGCGAGCTTCATTTATTCCACCTATTCCATTTCTGCAAATTTTGCGTGCATTCTGAAAGTACTACAACACGTTTGTGTGAATATTACTCGAACACAGGTAAATTTATCGTCCGCCAACAATACAGCGGAAACTGGAAATCAGTGGTGGAAGTGGCAGGTGGAAAGCTGCGGCCGAATGCGAGGTACACTTGGCTGCGGGCGCTCGCCCGACCCGTGCCCCCTCCCCCAACCACCCACTCTCACCCCCTCACTTCGCACCGCGCCTCCCTCCATCTCGCTTCACTTGTTTGCCACGCGCCGCGCCGCCCCGCGCCGCCCCGCGCCGCCCCGCGCCGCCCCGCGCCGCCCCGCGCCGCCCCGCGCCGCCCCGCGCCGCCCCGCGCCGCCCCGCGCCGCCCCGCGCCGCCCCGCGCCGCCCCGCGCCGCCCCGCGCCGCCCTGCGCCGCCCCGCGCCGCCCCGCGCCGCCCCGCGCCGCCCCGCGCCGCCCCGCGCCGCCCCGCGCCGCCCCGCGCCGCCCCGCGCCGCCCCGCGCCGCCCCGCGCCGCCCCGCGCCGCCCCGCGCCGCCCCGCGCCCCCGCGCCGCCCCGCGCCGCCCCGCGCCGCCCCGCGCCGCCCCGCGCCGCCCCGCGCCGCCCCGCGCCGCCCCGCGCCGCCCCGCGCCGCCCCGCGCCGCCCCGCGCCGCCCCGCGCCGCCCCGGCACGCCGCGCCCCCCGCGCCACTTCCGCGGCTCAGGTCCTTTCTCCGTCTGCATCTCTCTTCTCTCTTTCTACGTTTTGCCCCAACCCCAGCGCACAGGTTAAGGCCTCCTTACTCCATCCTACTCTAGCTTCCTTCCTGTCGCAATCCTCTCTTGCCCCACGCCTTTCGTACTTTCCCCACCACACTTCGGCACAGGCTCCCTCCTTCTAACGTGTGATTTCCTCAGCGTCTTCAGATCTTTCCTAATTTCCCTTGCCTCCCGCCCACATTCGGAGCCACTCCCGGCTGGAGTGCGGGCGCATTTTAGACGCATGTCCTTGCCTCGGTCGAGTGCCGCCCCCGCTCTGCGATATCGCACTCGTCCTCTCCTTTCCTCGCCTGGGCTCTCCTTCTCGTGTCCCCGTTTGCAACCGTAGGCCGCCGCTCACCATCGCGCTATTGGAATCCGCATCGCCCGCTCCGCAATGAAGGTTTATATTGGCTTCATTACCACTGTTTCCCAGCCGCATTATTTTCCATTCGGTTGGCCTTTAGTTGGGCAATTCGCATTTAGTGAACAGCAAAAATATTGTAAAATTAGCAGGGAGCTTGGTACAAGGGGATGGTTGGCACTCAGGTTCCTACGTCGGCCATGTAGCTTTCATGAGTCCTAACATTTATCACGATTCCTTCAAGAGCTTATGAATGTCTCACAGACGTTTCAGTATGATCAATGCAACAATTGTGAAACAGTATTCTCAAATGGGTTTTAAAACTTGAAGTGTAATACTTTCATAGTTCATTGATTGTCGTCTGTAATATTGGGAAGAAAAAATGTTACATCTCTCTCTTTTGCACCTGAAACATTCAACGAAGTTCATTATTTTCGTGTATCAGTTTTTTTTCGTTTTGGTTTCTATCACGTTCACGGCCATCTCTAATCTGTTGTTTTAGGCAAATGAGCACTTTCCATTGTTGGTTGGTTGGAACAGTGTCAACCAGCCCCGTTGTCTGTCAGCCAACCATCTTCTCAAAATAAAACTATTTTTCTGATTTTCTTATTCACACCTAGGGTAAAATCATCAGTAATGGTCACAGTTAAAATTTTCATAGTTTTCTCAGAATTCATGGGCAACAGTACTCAATTTGTTATGTAAAACTCAATGCACAATTAGCATACTTATTTATGAATAGATACTATGCCTAAAAATGGCCAATTTTTAATTCGTTATATTTTTTTATTAATTTATCTACAAACGCCAAATTTGTTCCAATAGTTACCATTTAAAAATGACAAAATGTTAATAGCGTTCAGATTCTCACCTCAGTTATGTTCAATCGATATTGTACTCCTGAACGTGACTTACGCCAAAAAGACCACATACGTACCCTTTGATGTTACTTATTTACAAACGGCAATACTAAAGATGTACTCAGCTTATTATTTAAGTACAAAATAAGAGGTAAAAATGTATCTTTGTTATTTTTTTGCACTCTTAGATGGCATAAGCCCCATGTCCTGAAGCCAGTGAAAACCCTTGAATTCCTATTTTTCAAATTTTGTTCTTGATGTGTCCTCTGCTGACTCAGTGACTACTACTGAAATCGTACCCCACAATCTAATGCTACATTCATAAAATACAATTTGTGTCATTTCTGACATATTTTCGAAAGCAAATACATGCCGTTTTAAAAAGTACCAAATATTTCATCATACCTCTAGTTAGGTGCTCTGATACGGCCCCGTATTTAGGTCTTCTGCCCGGCAAAGCTTTGTTGGGCACACTGTGTGGACTCTCCTGCCGTTCGTGAGATGACACAAACGATCGGCACATATAAGGCCGACTACACATTTTATATAATAGCCTCAACAGAGCGTCATCCGTCGGGCTGGTTATGCGGTGAGAAATCCGTCTCAAGAAAAAGTGAAACACAAATAATAAATATAAATATAAGTTATGATCTTCAAGGATGCAGAACAGTGAGAGTGTAAGTTAATTTATCAGCCTATAATCAAATTTAAGTCCTGGAAATACAAATAGTTTAATTACTGAAGACTTAAAAAGACCCTTTAATAAAATATTTCTTGTTTAATTTTTGTTTGAGGTACAGTAAGTTGTGTAAATTATAAACGTTCCGTTTGTGTACGCCAAGGCACTTCATTGTATACCATATGACATTAAAGACTGGTTTAAATAGTCTTGATGGTTCCTGGACATGGAATGTTCTCTCAAAATAGTTACGTACGCAACAAGCGCGCCAAAAACATGATTATAGAATGAGTAAACGATTAACGAGTTAATTTCTTTTATTTAGAAACGAGTTCTTTAATTCACGCAGGTGCTGCATACAATGTTTTTTCTACAATCTCTCTATTTGCACAACAAAAACTGTAGCCGTATAAAATGGTGAAATTGCTCCCAGGTTGACTTTTAAATAACATAGGTCACGTAATTTGAAGTACTTTGAAATTGCTTTCAGAATGCTAACTTTATTTTTACCAGAATTATGGTAAATCTTTTTTCCAGTTTTACTTTTTCTAAATCTTTGTTAAAATGTACAGTTCTGATAAGAAATAATTGAAACAAGTCGTAAATACATAGCTATGACAATCGATTATCATCCACATCAATCAATCAATCGATTATCATTAAAATTTACTATTTTTGTTTTATTTTTGAGGTATATACACAAAAAATCTCATGAATCATAGCTGACACTCAATTTACCCAAAATTCGTTCAATGTTCTTTGACTGATGCTCTATATTTTAAAAAAAGGAAAAACACTTTTCGACTTATTATGCTCACATGATGCACGCAAAGTTAATGATTTTTTCACCGTAAATCATTCTCTGCCAGAATGTTACATTATTTCTCTGAAAAGAAATTTTGGATTTAAAATATGGCTTCAAATTCAAATAATAAAAGTCAAAAATATTCTAAGCTACGATTTTCTTAATATGTTTACAAACCAAATTTTATATCTGGTGGTGGTGGTGTTGTTATTAGCTTATCATACCGCTACGTATCACATCTGAACATGATTCGTCTCATTTATTATTAATGCGATGGATGACGAGATGAATGATCAATATGGTCTTATCATCCACCGTGGAAAGTGCTGGGTAACCATCACTGCGCTCGCCTGATCAAAAAAGGAGAGGGAATAGTGGCCATCTACCTCGCTCGAGGCAATTGAGTATGGGATTCATCATTATCATCGTCATCAGCGTCATTATCAGGTGAATTAAAATCGTCTGAGGTTTGAGTCGCTTACCAATTGACCGCGGACTGTGCGCGATCTTTTCATCCTCTTCCTTGCCCTTTCCTCCTTACTGATGCACGTACTACGCATTATATTACTACCCATGTCGGGAGACCAATCGGCAGGTTCGAACTTGTCCCGACTAGGGTGATTCCCCGCTGGTGGGAGATACATAGATGGGGGTCGGCGTAGTAGGCGCAACGTATCATCATCCAGCGGGTGAAGACCACCGCCACCTCCCGTGATAAAAACATACACTACACCAACGGGACTAATGGCCACAGAAGTTGACTCACTCGGAAACACAAAATATCATCGATCAATGAATCAGTTGAATTCAATCAATTTCCTGCTGAAGAAACGGAAAGGGCAAACACGCCTTGTGGCTTCGTCGGCTGACAGCGCAGGCGTTCGCAGGCGTTCGGAGGCGTTCGGAGGCGTTAGGCGGCGTCTTCGCGGGCGGGGCGCCCGTCACTCTCAACGGTGATGAGCGCCGCGCGGCGCCACTCCCATCCATCATCCGCGCGCCGCCTCCCACAGAGAGAGCGCGTGCGCGTGTGTGTGTGTGAGAGAGAGAGAGGGTGGGAGATCTGAGGAGAAAACTAGTGATGTTACAGCAGCACATATTGCATTATTTGTAACGGCTACGAAATATTATAATACTAACTGCAAGCTGTTGCAAAAGTGCTTCCAACCGGCAATTTTCCCCGCGTTGAGATTCACACTCACGGCATTAAAAGTTAGCACGCCATTCAGGTGGATTCTGACTGCACAACTTGTTAAAGGAAGTAATTTACTACGTATAGGAACAAGATTTGTACCCTTTTTCGAAACCAGGGCCCGACAGTACGAGTTTTTCTGTTGAAAAATCGCCAAATTTTGACGCAGCATTGCAATACTTTCTCTTTACTACATAAGTATGTAGTAAGGGGAAACATTAAAAAGAAGTGAGTAAAATAGCTATATGTACGCTATCTGAAAGCTATCTAAAAGTTGATGGAAAAGCATATGTTCACCGAAAGAAATCGCACGAAGGTGAACGCAAGAGAAACTGTGAAATAATAAAAGCGAAGAGAACTGAGGTTGAAAAATAAAAAGCGATGCCCAGAAAATAAGATGAAAGAGAACTGGCCAAAGGATAATACTAGTACGTAAATAAACTATGACTTCATGTAAAATGATGTAATGGAGAATGAAACAGAATGTATTAAAATAGCATATTTTAACAACATTTAGTAGCTATATATTCTGTTCAAAAATCTGTTATGCGCTTTATGATTTCAGAGTTTTTACTGTCAAGGAGATCAATTTTTTCTCTTCTTCCCATAAGAAATGAAATCGAAGTAAGATGCAACGTGAGCATTGAAGAGAACCATCAAGATTGACGAAATGGAACGAAGTAAGATAAAGGGTTCAATGGGCAGATTAGATAATAAAAGAACGGAAAGAGAAAGGATTGGACTGTGATATTGGAAAATGAGGTGTGCAACGAAGATACTGGAATGGGAAAAGGTTGGGAAAATGTCATTTTCTTGCCCGTGTTTTAGATGTGATTGTAATCTGCATTTCCGCACAAAAATTGCAGATGAATATTTCAACCATCTTTAACAACTGAAATTGACGTTAAATGACAGGTCTAACTCTGGATCCTACCGCGTTCATAGCTAGAGACTTCATATTACCATCGAAAAGAAAATGACTACGTAGGAGATTGTTTTCCCTCAATTTCTCAGAAACATTAGCAGCACAAGATATGAATCTTTAAGCGAAGGGCAATGACTCTAATGAGGAAATTAGGAAATATTGAAACAAGGAAAAATAATCCAAGAAAATACGACGATGATAAAAGATGCAATACCTTTTGTAACGAATATATGAAATATGAACAAGAATATTTTAATACTAAAAAAATAAAATATACTATATACTAGTTTGACACATGTATATATATATATATATATATATATATATATATATATATATATATATATATATATATAGAGAGAGAGAGAGAGAGAATATAATAGAAATAAAATTACTGTGACGTTAATTAGTAACAACGTTCTATGCGTTGGCGTGGAACGTGCAGTAACCCTCATTTAGCCTGGGCAGTCATCTAGTCATTACTGCCTTTCACCCCTTCGGCCAGGGCCTCGGCGCCGTTGGATTCCCGGGATTCCCAGGTGGTCGCTAATCCAGGGCCCCACGATGACTCGAGTTGCTTTACCTCTGTGAATTCACGGAGTGGAGTTAAGCAATTCGACTAGCGACGCCGTTTTACTAGTGTAAATAACTGCGCTAACTTCGAACTCTGCGTTACGTAATACAGGCTCGGTGTTGTGGTGAAATGAAGAAAATCAAAGATATCTGCGAATACATTGGAGATGATTATAATAATAAGTATCATAATGCACTTGTATTCTGTCAGAATATGTCGTGAACAATGTAAATGTAGACTGGCTGTTTATACGACGCCACGATCACAATCTTCTTGTTGACTGCGACTCAAATGATTGTTGACCGCGATGCAAAATAATGGAACGTGCAAATGGGGCAGTGGAACAAATTCTAATTTTAATGATGAAAATAAATATTTCAATTGTAGTACATACTTTCTATGTATAATTGTAACTTTTATTTTCGTCTTCAATATTTGCTTGAATTCACAGAAACAGGTAATACACAATCAAGCATTCGCTCCTTTGCGCGATGTAGTGTGTGTTTCGCAAATAGAGCAACTGCTCTCAAAAATACAATAGAAGGTCCAAGAAGATCACCTTTTGTGGATAAAAGTTACAAACATAACTTTGGCCTCAAAAGGAACCCGAAGAGCCCCCAAAAATCGTGTTAAAGGGCTAAGGGTGCATTGTTTCTTAGCTATGAGCTATGGTTACGTGTGTTGTATTAACTGTGCTGCAGATTGCATTTGCTTCTGTGAATTAGCTCGTAGCATTATCTACAAAATTCCATATTCTCGTCTTTAACCTATTTTATGTAGGTCTCTAGGGCAATCGCCTACCTAAGAATAACACATTTTCTGGGGTTTGTTTCTATGGCTTCTTATAACTGTATAAATGGTACAAAACTGTCATATTTCAGAAGCGTATTAATTATAGACGGGGTAATGATAAGCTTCTTAAACGATGTATCAAATATATTAAAATATATTATGTACAAGCATGACAAATATTAAGTCATAATTATTGTAGGATTTATGAATTTCAAAATTTGTAACCATGCCAAGAGTATAAATGGCTTCACGGTAATAAACAACTCGTAGCGCACATGTTTTTGGCAATGCCAATGATATAAGAGGAACGAAAGATCACCAACACCTCATCGCACGATCCACGATTGATGTATACGCAGAGTTTCTCCAAATCGTCAGTAGCCTTCGGTTTCGTTCCTCCACAAATAATAGCGAAAGAGTTGATAAAAATCTTCTGTATTCTTATCTGTTTATGAAGTTTAAGTGATGATAAAATATATTCTAAAAAATAAAAATACGGACGTGAGAAGCAACTTAAACCATGAACCACATGGTCCGAGTTTGCGGAGTCGCGAAAACGCCAAAGTAAATAGGTGTGGCTAAAGCGTGAGCTTTTGTGCACTACAAAGCGAACGCATTAAGGCCAAGGGTAAATACGAAATGTGCAGTCCATGAATTAACATTGCATTGCATACTACAGTGCCTTTTGACTTATGTTACTGAGCGAAGGGGACGCAAAGCGCGTGTCGTAATAGCTGGGGCATACACCTTCACCGCCTTCCTTTTTGGGGGTACTTTTCATTAAGGCTTAAAAACATTTTCAACATTCTTTCAAACATTTTTCATCTACATTTAAAATCAGGATTTTCCGAAAAATGACCACATTTTTTCTTCAATTTTTTTCTTCAGGAATAGTTGGCTGAACAGAGTAGGCTTTTCAAAGTTGTGCAGCACCCATTTTCTGCTAACTTTACTTTACAATATTTGAAAAGCTTAAAATTTCAAAACTACAATATTAATGAAATTGTAATTAAAAATTATATATATACATATATATATATATATATGTATATATATATATATATATATATATATATATATATATATCATACTGGGGAAAAAATAATAGGTTTTAAATACGGTGCAGGTCCCATTTTCTTTGCATTTTCTGTCTTTTCGAAAATTGGAAAAGTTAAAGATTTAATTTTTTGGGCTTATTTTTACATCTGCAATATTGAAGGTAGATATTTCAAACATTTGCAATTTTCGAAAATACAGAGAATTCAACAGCACGCAAATCTGCCCCATTGTATAAGTGTACCTTGCTCTATCCAAGAAAAAATAATCTAAAAATTTGGAGCCATTTTTGGGAAAATTTTGAATCTTTTTATCCTTCATATACATTACCCTCAATATTAAAATATCCGATCCTAATTCGCAGGCTCTCGAGCTCGGCAAGATGGATGGGGAAATATCAGTTTTGGAGAATATTCTTAGACGCTGGTGTTGTCCATAGACGGACAGACGTCTTGCAAATAACCAATTTTTCTACATCAAGGACAATGAAATAAGTTTATTCTCATTAAACAACTTATTAGAAGAAGTAATTTATTATATATTGTTGCAAGAATTTACTACGTGTATACGTAACAGGCGAGAAAATAACAATGGCAATTTGAATGTTGAAGAATAAATTGTCAGTAAATAATCTAAAAACATGAATCTATTTAGAGAAAAATGGCAGTTGAGTGCTTTGCTCCATTAAACGTTAGTAGTACAATGGTAGTGGAATGAGGTTTGTCTTACTTGCCGAACAAACACCTGCAAATCTTGAATCTCACGCCTTTTGAGCTGCCACGTTATCCCGGCAGAATTGCATCAATTCTTTTATGACTAAGGCATCAGATGTCCATGGGACGCATGAAGTTCTCATTCTTGTATTGCACGTAAGATAATGAATGCAAGTATACTCAAAAGAGTTGATGTGAATTTAGGTGGAAATGTTTTACTTTTTGCCGCCCCTGGAAACAAACAAAAAGTGCTGTATTTCGCCGTTCCTCATTTCGTAATTCTACAATGAACTTCGAAATTAATATTGCTGTGGCCTGAGGTTTTCTTCTTAATATGTAATCTTGAGATATTACAGTATTTGATAAATAACAAAGGAAAATATTTACTGAAAAATACTTGTACATAATTGATAAACGTAAACAACAGCATAAATTCACTTGGAAAATAATAATTTGAAACGCCTGTTTCAAAATTGAATAATTCTATTTGATGTGCACTGAACACAGACCTTTTTTTTTGGTAGGCGGAAATTACACCCTTAGGGAATAGCCAATACGTCCCAAACAACATCTGTTTTGCTGTCAATACCTTCTGTTCCACGAGATGGCAGATAAATAGTTGCTGGAATCGAAATATATGTTCGGTCAGCAGATTTCTCAGCTGTATGCAAATATAAATATTGCAAATGTATTATGCAGAAATAGACACTAGTGCTACCTAAAAAGTATTTTTTATAAGTTCTGTTACTATTCGTAACAACATTCTGTTTGTTACATCTATTTACTAGCGTGGAACATTCAATTCTTTGTTGAATTATAATGGAAGATTTGCAAATTGTTACATCTAGTTACATTTAACATTAATTCACAATTTGTAGAAAGCTCACTTGCAGACTGAACTGAACTAAACCAAGACCTATAACTGGTTTGTAATTCCAAGATGTCAAGATTCACAGCGTTATTGAATATAAAGAAGCAGGATATTCTAATAGATTAAAATATATTAGAATATGCTGCTTCTCCAATGTTTGGGCCGTTAGGAGGTCTTTCGCTAGTTTTCGTTTGTAGGTGATAAAGGGACAATTTTACTAGTGTGTTGGTAACGATATGAATAAATCCTTTCCGTTGTGACAGGCTTGCCCGCATAAAGAACATTATTTCTATATTGATTATTATGAGAGAGATTGTTGCGTAACAATGTAATCTATCTTGTAAACTTTAAATTGTTACCAACGTAAAAATTGTTACGTAACAATTTAAAATTTGCTGCAAATATGTGTAAAGTTTGTCTTACCTGCAGAAGGTCAATGCAGTTATTGTACTTCTTGGTAATGAATTCAAGAGAACGTAATCAGTGCAGACTGCCTCTTACCTGAAAAATGTAACACATAATCAATTATATCAACTAATTGGCATATATAATACAAAGTTTACGTAACTGTGATAAACTGAAGCTCCTCTTAATAAAACAAATAAAAGCAAATAATTGCAAAAGAAGTACCCCACAATTAGAGTAATGGAATGTCACATCATCTAAATACAAACTAACTGTATGAAATTGGCTATATTTTTGCAGCAAAATATTTCACAGTTTATTTCCTTCCTTAAATCATTTTCGATATTTCATTTATATTCCATCTGTACATAAAAAATATTTGGATGAAAAGCTTGGATGAAAACACCTCTATTGTGAATATTTTAGAGCTCCGAAGACCTTCCTAAAAAGAATAAAAATCTATCGCGTATTTTCCATGACAAATGTTATTGAATAATTTTAATAAAAAATATATTTTCGTGATCATCTCAGTTATGACTATGACTACGACCGAATTCTAGATCAAATGCCTATGTAGTTCCTTTAGGATCTTGTAGAAAATAATTGCAGATGTTTACGAATCATGAAGAGTAGATCAAATGAATAGTATCTAAAATGTCCTGGAATGGCGGTTGATGCCTATTTTAATATATTTTGCCTAAAACTACTAATTTTCAAGAATGATCACGTTTTAACTGCCATTTTTGGAACTTTTTTACGGAAACGCAAACATTTTCCCGAATCGCAAATATTATCTGATCGAATACGCAATCAACTACGTACCGAAATCTCTCACCCAACACACCAAACAGAAGTAGCTCTGCAAGTCAACATACAAAGGATGTTTCACGCCCCTCTCCGTCAGCACGCACTTTTTAGGCAATTGCACTCTTTCCTGGTGCAGCTGCGCTGTTGACAGGTTGAATCTTATCGCCGCGGCGCGTTGTCTTTGTAATTCAGGCAAGGAAAAGCATTGGTGTGGTAAAAGCCTACTGTCGGAAAGGCGAAGATTACAAAATACTGTTCAATGAGTAAATGGGTCGTGTGATACAAGTTTTTTTAGGGGAGGAGAGAAGAAGTTCCAGAAGAAGTGCGCATGAGAAATGTGACTAAATGTATATTTTCACCTATAAATCTGTGTTAGTGAAAAGTTCATTTTCATCTTTTATTAACTTTCAAACTGATTTTAACAGATAAACGACACATCCTTCCCGTAGAAAATTTGGAGAAAATATTGATTATATACTATACTGCTAATTATGAAAGTTAATAAAATAATATACTTGTAGTGTCTCTCATAAATGTAAAAATACGTGATTTTCCTGCATAATAAAAGGTGCCTAATTTAAACCTTTGGTGAACAGTTTTAAATGCCAGAAACATAACATTTTCCTGTCTAAATTGTTGCCTCGTTTAGTCATTTTGTATCCTATTTTAAGTGCCTAAAACGTCGTTTTTCTTGCCTAGTAGTTCCTAATTCCGTAATTTTGTTACCTATTTTAGGTGCCTCAATCATTACTTTTTTGTGTCTAAAATTCCGAGGTCTAGTTATGACGTTTCTCAAGGCATTTTGATGTGAGACGTTTTATCTGAAAACTTCAGTTTTTTTAATATATTTTTCTTATTTCATCTTAAAGCAATGTATAGGCCCTACCCAACAAATCCGCAAATTTCATTCACAAGAACAGGGTAGTCTTTACTCAAAATAAGTTAAGAAGTAAATGGCGATTAATCTCTGGCCCATCTTACGACACGGTTTGATGTTCATTTAAGTTAACACTTCTTGAATTCATAGTGACCATTGTGTTTACGAGAGTGAAAAGCGTAAATTAACGCTCATCGACAAGCTGTTATATTTTCATCACATTAATCCTCTGTCTGAAATAAAATATTGAAAACTTTTAAACAATGAAATGACACATTGGAATGACAATTTAAATGCTCCAAACCAACTAAGAAATGTTTGGGGATAAACTTTCACCAAGTGACCCGTAAAAGTCGTCTAGAAAATTAAATATTAAAGAGCCAGTAGGAAATTCAATCACTCGTTTTATAATTTTAGTTATGCTTACCATCTTGTAAACCTGAAATACCATCAGTTTTAGTAAAACGGATGTGGAAAATTAATTCCTAACAATCAAATTATTGATGAAAATCTATTTCAAGCGCACTAATGTGGAGTGTAGACGAAATGGGATTATTATGTATATACAATACATAATTAAAAACCACGTAATAGACACACGTAATAGTGCACAATTTACAAAGCTTTATGTATATAAAGTGTAACTCAGATAGTGAGATACACTGAACAGAGCTGCTTGGATGTGTGTGTGAAAGAGAGAGAGATAGAGAAAGAGAGAGTTCAAAACATTGATGCACTCTTACTAACGCCTGAAGCAAACGTTACGAGTGTACATATTTAATATTCATACATGTACAGCCGTTTAGCATGTTTTAATGACCAAAATGCCGAACCAACTGCCATCGGATATAGGGAGCTAGAGATGCAGTAGGAACCTGAGGATCATGTGGCAAAGGACCTCTGAATTTCCCCTAGTATATTGGATGTAGAGTATGTTGCAAGGTACATTGCATGTGTGTTGCGTAGAACCAGATGAGTGCTATTCTTTGGGGTCCAATGAAGCAACCACTGACGCACGAATATTTAAGCGACGTGTCGAAACCAGGTGCAGGACGAGCCATGTTACAGTACCATTAATTCATTTTAAGTTCATTACCGGCAATTCAGTTGTTTTGCACGACCGCCTTGTGGCTGCTAATAATACGCTTGTAAATTAAGCTTGTCAATCATAATGAATAGACATTCCATTCATGAGTATTGATCGCCATTCATCAATGTAGTATCTCTCGCAACAAGTTTGAATACGACTACGCAAGTGGAGGGTTATTTTCGAAAGAAGAATGCTTTGCGAATCGAGCGGACTTTGTTTCCTTCTTTCCTGCATTGAAATATAACATCAATGTTAAAATACATCACATTGGGTGTCCAATTATTTGTAAAATAAAGTACAATGTAAACGAGAAGAATATAATATTCCTGTTTTTCCTGCATCGCCCATCATTAATATTTTAATATTTATTCGTACTTTTGTTCATTACGTTATTGTTTCATTTCTTTTTGACATCCGACCATTTTGTAGTGCCTCGTGAATAGAAATCAAGAGGAAGCCGTTTAAAATGTCACAGAGCTCGTTTGCCTGATTTTTAATGTCACTGTGTTCGTGTATCTAAATAAACAGAACGTTTCACTTTTTATAATAAGCCCGTTGTACACAACGAACCTAATGAATAATGTAATGTCCGGAATACTCAACAGACGAGTAATGTGTTAACTGACTGCGATCACAGCAATATACCGCAAACTCCACTTGGTGATGTATTTCGGGGTACTCATAATGAACAAGCGCTTTCACTAGCACCCACAAGATCCTTACATGCCCGACATAGTTCCTACATCACAGCAAGGACCATAGAGATCGGATCTCAAAGGAGCTCTCTGCAGCGGAGCAAAGTGATCATAATGGGAGGAAAATGCAATCTCGGATATAGGTTGATAAGTTAAAACAGAAATTTTACAACATACACATAACATTTAAAGAAACTACAAAATATCTACGATCGCTTCACAATTATCATTGTGTGATCGGAAGAAACTTCAGTTTGCTTCCGAAAATGTAATTGAATTCTCATACGCCATTGATTAATGAAAGGAGGATATCATGTCTTCATTATCCAGCGTTTATTATTATTATTATTATTATTATTATTATTATTATTATTATTATTATTATTATTATTATTATTATTATTATTATTATTATTATTTGCGTATAGGTCATTACTGACCATGCTACACTTCTCTTCCGAGGCACAGTCGTAATATATTCCGGACAGATATAAGCATGTTATAGGGGATCAGCTTTTCGGCTGTATCCCTAGGGCTGGTTTCACCAACAGCCGAGTAAAGTTAAGAGTAGTTACTCCAGAGTAAATATTACTCTATGATAATTACTCTCGAGTAGACTACAAGCGTTTCACCACGCTTCTGGAGGGTTATTTTACTCTAGATTACACACTCTGTAAATACTAAATTACTTGGTTAAGTACTCTATTTAAATAAATAATTTTAATGTTCATTTAGATTATGTACTTCCTTGTATAATGTAGCTATTCATATGTTAATTTGTTAATTTATATTTAATATTGTAGAGACACTGATGATGGGAAAAAATTCCCGAAACACGTGTATGGCTGAATTTTCTGCAAAGTAAATTTATATAGCCTACTATTGTGGTTGATACCTCTCATATCGCGAATATTTTATCACGACAATTTTGATTAATGGCGTGCCATAAAATACATTTTATCTTCATAGACCGCGACAGTCATTGTACAATGATATATCGAATTTTGTGCGAGGTCCAAAAGATGAGGGGAAGATTTGCGGGTCATCTGAGGATGGGCTATGAGATACTGACCAAGAAGTTCGTAATATGGCGAGAAAGAGAAAAGACAGTAGATCAGGGAAGGGCATAGTATAAGAGTCGGGACAAAGATAAGAAATGGAATAATTGCAAGATCACCATACTTTTGACAGATAAAAACAGAAGAAGCGAGAGAATGAAGAGGTGTAGGAAGATTAAAGTCTACCCAAACAAGCCACTTATCACTCCAAAGGTTCTTTTGAAGACAGAAAAAGAATATTAATATTCTACATTATCAACATAGTAATTTATCAATGGTTAGCGGTTGTAATTCCTAGAGCATGTGATATAGTAAATAGCGTCTGTCCTTATAAAATTTGGGAACGGCTGTAGCTTATATAGAGAGAACAAATTCTCTCTCTCTCTCTCTCTCTCTCTCTCTCTCTCTCTCTCTCTCTCTCTCTCTCTCTCTCTCTCTGTCTCTCTTTCTTTCTCCCTGCTCTCTCTTTCTCTCTCGCTCTCCCTGTCTCTCTTTCTCTCTCTCCCTGCTCTCTCTTTCTCTCTCTCTTTTCTCTCAATTCTCTGTTTAGGAGACTTTGACTTTCTTACAAAAATGATAACATTACTTTTTCTAAATTTTTCTGACAAGTAATGTAGCGGGACTAGTAATGTGATTCTTTTAAATTCTTTTGACAATAGTTCGGATGTTATTTTACATTTCTGAGAGGCAATAATAGGTTTATTAGATAAAATAATGTTATCTCTATGAACGAGACACCTGAAATCCAGTATTGTGACCAATCACATACTGACGTTCCCGCGAGGCTGGCACCATGGAATTCAAATGCCCGCGTGATTGCCGCCTAGACGTGGACAACGCCACCTAGGCTAGTGAGTTCTGAACTCACACAGACTGCTGGAGTTCAGAGAATAAACACTGGGCATCTGCTGGGGTGGCGAGTGCGTGCGAAGATACAGCTCGTTTTGCCTAGTGGAGTGGTTGAGGTAGAATAGCAGTGTGACAGGGCGAAGAGAGGAACTGATACAGGCGGTTATCACACGGCCGTAGCCAACCTGGATCGGCGAATGAGCGTTTCAATATATTGCGGAACCCCTTCGAAGAACTGAAGTGAGTGACAAACTGAATTTTTATAGAAATAGCATTAAAAGTGATACACCTGACTAATAAGAAAGTTTATTGGAACTTGTTAGATGAAGAGAGAGTACTTCAGATTTAATATAGTTATCCTCTTCAAAAAAGCAACCTGATAAGACCTTTTTATGTTACCATTGCTTAAAAAGAAGTCTGGTTATTTTAACTTTTTATAATAGATTTTTTGATTTTTTGGTTTTTAATTGATAAGGATGAGTTTTACGTCGTAGAGGAAATATTATTTGGAGGAATGATTGTTTTTTGTGTAAGAAAGACTGAGAAGAGATTTTATGACTTCACACCACTGTCTCACTGTCTAAATACACTATAAATTGTATAATATAATTTTTGTGTGGGGAAGGCTTACATATATAAATGAACCTGAATACAACCAATGTAATTTGTAACAAGTGCCATTTTATTTAATTATATTAAGTATTAATGGACATGCGTTTTCATTGTGTCCGAACTAACTTAATATCCCTCTTGATGTTCGCCTTTTCTGCAGCTTTTCATACGTTCTAGAAGCATATCTTACTAGAACCAGAGAATGGTCTCAGCTTGAAGGGGTCATTTTTTAATGTAGGTCTGGATTAATTTTAGCGCGCTAATTCATTGAATGAAAAGAGTTCAGATTCAGTGGACTTCATCCTTTCAAACTTGTTTTTTCAACGCTCGCTGGATCCTTGGCTACTTGCGATACTATTTTTGCATTAATCCTTGTAATATTTGCATTATATATACACAAACACCTCATCAAATGCCATAAATTTAGAAATTAGTTCTTACATCTCTCCCCGTTTCACTTGATAACTAAATTTTCTTGTAGTATTATAAATTTGAATCTGCGAAGAAAGATAAAATATTGATTCGAAAATCGTTGAATGCGTCCGCAACATGCGGAGAAGAAATCTAATGTATTCCATATTTCTCTGCGAGCCCTCTGATGTGACCTTCGTTTCCTGTTGACTGAGAATTCCTTTTTGCACAGGACAGTACCGTACGCATCCGCAACATAAAAAAATTAAAGGTGGACACATCCATAAAACAGCTCAACTTTAAAAATGAGAATTGGTTTAACCAAAGACCTGAAATAACCATTACTCAAGCGAAAGAATAGGCGCGCACTTAATCAATGGGATGAAAAACTCCCAACAATTATGGCGGTTTCCGGTATTAAAATTTTCACGCATGTGTAATTGAAATGTCAGGGCACGCGCCGAGACGTACTGTCACGTGTTTCCGCATTTTGCTTTTCACAGAAATTTTGAAAATAAAAGCGGGTCCGGAGAGAAAATGATCTCGTTGGAGGCTGGCGTTGAAAGCGTGACTAAATCAGTGCGCACACTAAAAACAGAGGACGGCGCGGGAAGGGGTGCAAGAGAAAGAGTAAGCTTATAGAGCAGGAAATTCTAAACTCATTGATGAAGGTAATCATAAAACATATGAACAAATGGTGCAGTTGGTGCGTAAGAGTAAAGTGATTGGGTGACTGAGTTCGCACTCAAATTGCAACGAAATATACGATATATTTAGAGCATTTGTTTGTATTCAATTCAATTATGCATTTTAAGTGGGGAGGCTCAAGCCATGAGGCCTGCTCTTCCGCCTGACCACGCAAATTTCTCTACGCTGCTTTCGCCATTTAGGAGCAAAAGACGGTATAATCCGTGCGACGAAACCGGCGATCAGAATTTAGCTCATAGGCTTATTTTTGTGCTTGAAGGTATTTAATATGCAGTAAATCTACAATATGGGACATCCGGCTTTACTTCCACTCCGAAGGGAGACGTACAAAGTATTTTTCGCACTTAAAAATCCACTGCTTCGATCGGATTTGAACTGAGGGTTGCGTTCATATTCTAACATACGACATTCGAACATAACGTAAAACATCGGACACATAAAAAAGGTGCTATGATAGTGTAGCACGTTGAAAAGGTGCTACATTATCAAGGTGTTTTTATGCTTATTAGAAATCATTTCCAAATAAGCATAAGAAACTTAGTTAAGACAATTAAGTCGAATTTCAGGAAATAGTTTAATGATTTACACGATCTAATTTAATATTTTAAGAATAGGTATTCGTCTCTGACAGAATAGCCACGATTACATTAAGGACTGTTGGCTCTGTAATTCTTCATTCTTGTACTTTTGTTGGTTCAGTTGGTCACTCTCAAATTACATTTTTAAATTATTAATAATATAGGCCATTAATTTCCACCACTCATGAAACAAAGGTTCTATGAATGAAAAACAGTATGAGCATCATTTTAGTGCAAATATGCATTCGGTACAAAGGGGTAGAGACAGAGGGAGGATTGGAAGGGGCAAGAGTTCATGGATAAGGGTGGCGGCAGCAGGTGCGGTAGATAGGGAATCAATGAGAAGAGTGAAACGAGATAAATGTGTAAAGGTAATGGGAAGATGGGAGGTGGACGAGTAATCACGGCAAGTATGGTCGCGGAAGGTGCGAGAGATAGATGATGAGTGCGGGAGGAAGGGGTAGAGGTCGAGAGAGGACGGGGAGTATGCAAGCATTCATAGAAAATGTGGTCGTGGAAGGAGCGGGAGAGAGAGGATGAGTGAGATAGGTGAAGCGGGCGAAGGGGCAGAGGGAGGGCGGAGAGCGTGGGGTGGGCGTGACGAGCGATGGCGCAACGCGTGGCCGCGCCGCGGGCCTCGCCGCAGCGCAATTAGCTGTTGGCGGTGGAGCTGCGGCCGACCGTCTCACCCCCGGCCTCTGCGTGCTGCCTGTCGTCCCCGCCGCCCCCGCTCCCTCCGACTCCTCCCCCACCGCCGCTGACGTGTCGCTCCCCGCTCAGGCCGCTCACGCCTCACTGCCGCTTCGCGCGCACTTCAGTGCCTCGCAGCAGCCCCGCGCCGCTCTTGGCGACGCCATCGCATCCATTCCTTTGCCCCTTCCACGCTCACGCGCGCCGCTCCTCTACGATACGTAGGCACTACGCTCCATCATGGAATAGCCCGCTTCCCACATTGCCCCATCTTGGAATATCACGCTTGCCACAACGCCTCACCTTAGAATATGCCGCTTCCCACAACGCCTCATCTTGGAATATCCCGCTTCCCACAGCACTCCATCTTGGAATATCACGCTTTCCCACCACGCCTCATCTTGGAATATCCCTCTTCCGATATCTCCCTACCGGGAGAGATGGCTCAGGGCATCAGCAGATGTCACTGCAGTGCCTCTGACCGGGAAGTCCTTGGTTCGATTCCCGACGGTGGCCGGATTTTCGACACTAGCTAGATAGATAGAGTCCAGTTCAATCGCTGTCTGGAGAAGAATTCTAGCTGACGGCAGCCCTGATCGGTAGTTTTCCGTGGTTTCACTCATCAATACCAGGCGAATGCCAGAGCAGTACCCTAACAAACGGTCCTCGTACCGGGCGCGATCTTTCCTTCCTCTTCTTTGACTTATCTTCTCCCATTACTTATACATCGACATACACCACACTATCACACTTGTCGGGAGACCACTCGGAAGTTTAGAGCTTGTTCCGACTGGATCGGTGCCCGGTTGGTGGGAGATACCTGGTTGGGGAAAGCGATAACACATACACTTCGCTTACGGGATTAATGACCTTTAGCTACTAATCAATCACTAATCACTCAATATTATCACTAATCAACCAATCAATCAATCAACCGACATCGCTGCCCGGTAGCCGCTGGTAGCCCGCTTCGCGGGTATCTGAAGCATTCCGATCCACACCATGCGCGCGCTTACCACCGCCTAATCTGTCGTCTCGGCCTCCGTTTGCCAAGTCAAGCAGCCCGATCCACTTAGGTCTCGTTACCGGTGTGCGTCCGGACTGCCATTTGGCTGCTCGTCGTGGCTCGTTCGCGCGCTCGCCCTGCTGTCCTTTCGCCACCTCACGCGCGCCTGTGGAGGAGGCGGACTCTACCGCACCATCAACACCCCACCGTCTGATCGTCATTCCGCCCAACACGAAGCAGATGCTTCGACTTCCGCCCGACGCAGAGTCGCGCCGCCCCCCCCCCCCTCTCGACGCCCTCGACGCCGCGCGCGTGCCTGCCGCTGGCATCCACTTGCGACGAGCCAGTAGCCCAGCTTGCGGTTTACGCTAGATAAAATTAAACTTTACATGGATGGATAACGTTGAACTTGTTTTACTTTCTTGCCAGCTCTTACGTAGTAAAGAGAAAATAGTTTAGTGCTGCAATAGAAAGTGGTGTTATTCGCCAGAAAATCTCATATTGCAGGCCCCTGATATAGAAAAAGTGACTCTCTAACTCGTCTGACTGATACGACTGGTTTCGTCACGTTACGTAATCAGAATCTTCCAAGTTTTGTGGGTTCTTGATACAGAATAATTAACATAGCAATAGTTTTTTACTGATGATATAGAACTTTTTCCTTAATAAAACCTATTCCAAAAATAGATCTCTAAGTAAGGAAAATTTTTGTGCAATGTTTTGAAAATACGAGTAGCTTTTGCGTAATGTTTGGTTGCCTCAAAGACAATTTAGAGGAGGTCCAATTTCGGTGAACTCTGAATTTTCGAAAATTTCAAAAGTTACAAATAGTGCGAGAAAGTATGTGTTATCGTAACTCCACTAGTAGTAATTTATTTCGCTTCTGGTTTTATGTGTGTGGTCTTCGTTGTTTAGTTACAAAGAACGTTATTACAGTAATGCTGAATGATAAAGTTGTGGTCTTACGAAAGTGGAATTTGAAGTGGGAAAGTGCAAGTATTTAGTGGGTAGTTGTATAATTATGAATATGAAAGAAATTGGAATTGTTATGAAGAGTAAGGGCTTAAGGACGGGTCTTTTGTCAGGTCTCGTAATATCCCAGGAAGTTTTTGTGGATTCTTGGGAAACTTGAGGTTCTTCCTAGAGCTGATGAGAGCTAGAACCTAGGCTGATACGTTTTGGGCAGATGGCAGCCTGCGGAAGATCGCAGAGTGTATTCATTGATGAATGAGTCTATTGTAAAGATGTCGAGGTCACTGAATTTGTGAGTTGCATACAAACCAGGGCGAATTTTTTATCCTCCTGAAAAATTAATTTTGGAATGAATAAAGGTGACGGTGGTTGGAAGGAGATCATGGGGACCAACCTGGGGAAGCGTAAGTGCGAGTGGAATGAGGATGTTAGTTTTAGTGACAATGCTCTGTTGAGTAAGGGATAGCTATAAATTAGTTTGTCGCATGCATTTTATCGGATTTGGTTAATGTTAGATTTCCAGATGAGCATCAACGTTGAGCTTCAGCTATACTTCACCAATAGCTCAGATTTTGTTTTCAACACTATCAAAATACAAGCTTTAAACTTTCAATAAGGATATTCTACGGGTAGAATAACTAAGAAATTTTCCGGAACGTACAACGTTGTGTAATAAACGTTGATGTCAAACTTCATCATCATCTTTATTATTTTTATTACTATTATTATTATTATTATTATTATTATTATTTATTACAATTACTATTATTTTATTATTCTAGATCTTCCATACTTAATGAGTTACCTTGTCGATGTTTTCTGAGTTCTTACGTGTATTTTTTATAATTCGTCTTCAAATAGTTTTAGTTGATCATTATATCACCACCTTAGTTCCATATGCCTAAAGAATAATTTACCTCCAATTGCACAATAAAAATATTTTCTAAGTACTATTTCAATATATTTATCTACTCCCTGCAATGTAATTGTACGTACTTGGTACAAGTGGCCTTTTTAGGCCAAGAAAAATTTGAGAAAACTGAGAACACAGATTGTTTCCCAAGTGTGGGCATTTCATATCAAAGAAAGGTGCATGGATAGATTTAGTATTGCATGTGTCGAGAAAGTGGTTATGTCTTTTATCTAAATTAAAAGGGAGATACACAATTACATGGGTCTGGCCTCAAATGTTTTGTTGTTTACTGTCGATATAGTTTGAAAATGACAATTTTATGTGTAACTAAATATAGACCTCAGTCTACAGTACCTCTCATTAAAGTGCGCATGAACTTTCTTAAAAAAGATTTATTATATTTACTTGTAAACTTCTAATACGATTATATATTTTATATTCTGGCATATTTGGAATTATTTGCTAACCTTTCAATATGTATAATTCGTGATCAAGCCATATCGAAGAAATCTTTCTGTGCCGCGAATTGGGGTCAGAAGAATTTATGTTGTTCGTTCGCAGAAGTTCTCCGTCCGTCGGCAAACAATCTTAAAAGCTCTTGATCCATCACAATGAAAATTTTCCATTTCCATTAAAGAGAGGTCGCGGTTGATCCCACATCGATTATAAAAAAAAGGTTGTTGAAAATGTACGGTAATCCCTCCACTCGGAATTAAACTCCTAAATGATGTCCATCACACGAATATATGGACAGAAAAATGCAATTGTCGATGCATATAGGCTACTATTCAATCACTCCAGAATCTAGAGAGGATTTGTGGATTTCATCTACCAACAACTTGCAGGGCAGGCTCTGGTCTAAGCTTCAATCGCATTACGCGTCTCTTTTAAGCTCCACTTATTGGTATTATCTTTTAACAAACTCAACAGAAAAATACAGTTCACGAGAGATGGGTTGACTACTCTTTCAGTGTTTCGTCCGCATCGCGAGTTAATGCCTTTACTCTGCTATCTTCTATCCTGATGCGGTTATTCTCAAAATCAACGAAAGCATATGATCTAATACAGCCACCAGTTCTGGAGTTCTAAAAGAAACTCTAATGATAAAGTTATATTTGTTAGAAAATTACTGAAAGGGAATTAATCATCATTGATTTACTCTGTCAATTATTTGTAGTTTGCTGTTGTTGATTTTTTAAATTTGATTTGAATTTATCTAATTCGCATAGAGAACATTCTTTAATGTTAAATATTTACAACAGTATCCAGTTCCATAACAAAGCATTCACTTGTTCTTAGCAAATATTGATCCAATTCGAAATGTTATGACAAATTCCTTAAAATATTCTAAATTAAATTTTGAAAACGGGTACTTTGATACTGATGATCACGATTTCGTGTGCCATATTTCTTCATTCTTCATTGCTTCATTTAGGGTTCTTTCACTAAAATCATGAAGTCTAAGCATTTTTCGTTAATGATGTTTCAAGATGAAATAAATAATAAATTATTATCAAGAAATGAAATATATAATTTGAAATCTTCTCCTAGCCATTAGTTGAAACCAAGATTGTGATAATACAGATTAATATTTTATATTTTAAAAATTCCTTTTAAATGCTCTTCTTTGTTACATTTACCTGGTTGTATTGATATTCAACACTCAATGGCAATGTAATAAATGTACTTTTGTATTCGATTCTGTTTCGTCGCAAGTTTCACAGGAGTGTAGATTTATTTCTACGTAAATATTTCACTCGTGCATTAAACACTGAATTCGAAATTTATTTCAATAGCGGTTCAATTATTAAAACGTAAGAATGTGAGGGGAACAATTACATCTCATTCAACCAGCAAAAGGTACTACATTAATTGTAACTTTAATAATATTAAATATTAATAAAAACTGGGCCTTTTGTAAACTGTATAAATCGTTTATCTATTACGTGCCAAGTTTTGTTAATTAAAATTAAAAAAATATAGTAAAATGAATATTCCAAGAATATTAGGCAATCTGAATTCATAAGGTTCATCTTATTCTTATATTCCCCATATTCTCATTTTTAGTACTTTCAAAAATACAAAAAAAAGTAATCACACAAGACATTCTGAATTAGTTTTCACGATGTGTTGTCGTCACTCAGGTATGGATAGGAAAAAATAGAGTACTGTCACGGCAGATCTAACCCAGTTCTAACAAACCAACCGCAGATAGTCGACAGTCAATATTTAATCATTCGTCCGGGATCGATAGCGACCCCCTAGGAGTCGACGAAATTTTAAAGGAGGTCAATGATGATCATGTGGTCGTTTGGCGGTCTAATGCGAATATGATCGGGCGATTGATAGGTATAATTAAGATTGCATTGATTACAAAAAAAATATTAAATGAAGTTTATAATTAATTTCTCTCTGATACATACAGCAACATATTATATAAATTACACATTCGAACCTCTTCTTTCGTATCCGTCGTTCATCCTTAGGATCAGGGCGTAGCTAGGCTTAAACCTGGTGGTCCTTAAACTTCGACTCTGTTTCTTCATTACTTACGTGGACTCTGTTTGGGGTCAGATTTGACGTCACACGTTTTTCCAATAGTTTACCTGCATTTCATGCTCGGATGCTATTTGCAATTATCAATTAAGGAAATAATGCTATTTATTTTATTCATTTACTACACCATTCTAAAAAACAATGAATAATATTTACAAAAAAACATTCTGACATATCCTCATAACTATACACAGGTATCTACTATACCAACGTGAATATATCTGATACATAGCTGCTAACTCGTACATATAGACAAATACGCCAAATTTTCATTCAGAAGCAACAACAACAACAAAAATTATAAATTGGAAATGAACACGATTTTAGATTTTTTTTTAAATTTACACGTGTAATGTGAAATCCATTTTGGGAGCATTTCTGACCCCAGATGCATAAAAATTAAATTCAAATCAACAGAACTTAAAAAGCTGAAAATTTTACAACGCATGTAAGACTGAACATGGGCCACGGCATATCTTTTTTTTTTTTTTTTTTTTTAATTTATTTCCACAGACCAGCATAACTGCTTTACAGGGATTGTTTACATTTAAATCTCAAATCAAAACACACAAAAATAAATAAACAAAAAAATAACACAAAAAAATAAATAAACAACAAATAGATTAACTTCATTCAGCACTGACACAAAAGGTAGCATTCATAAAATACATTCATTCTTTTATAAATAGAAATAAGGGAAGCCCAACAGGTTCCTCATTATTGTATGTTGTTCTAAGTAAAGTCGAATTTTGTTTCTTGTATTGTTTATTTTAATTCATAGGATTTATGGGGGGTCAGCAAATTGGATTAGATATTTGTCATATGGAAATCTATTTCTGATTCGGGATGTTGTTGCTGATGACCCAAGGTTGTAATGGTCACTTGTAGGTATTTTATGTAGATTTGTGAAGAAGGAATGTGAACGTTTAAGCATTATTTGATGGATAGTTTCTATTTTTAATTCTGAATGTAGTTGAGTGTTTCTAATAAACCAGGGAGCATTTACTGCTATCCGTAGGATTTTATTTTGAAAGGTTTGTATTTTCTTTATGTTAGTAGCAGAGGTGTTGTACCATATTGGGCATGCGTACATTATAATGGGAAGAACTATTGCTTTATAAAGCACTAGAGTACATTCTGTTTTGAGGGCGGATTTTCTGTTGATTAATGGATACAATTTATGTAGTCTTCTGTTTGCTTGTATAAGTTTTTCATTTATATGATTAGTCCATGTTAGTCTTGTATCTATTAATACTCCAAGATATTTAATTGGTTTGTTTTTTGGTAACCAGTCAAGTGTTTTATTAAATAGCTTTGGAGGTTTGGGAGTAGTGTTTATTGGGCATAGTGTGAATATCTTTGCTACACATTTGTTGGGGTTTAATTTTATCTTCCATTTGTCTGCCCATAGTGATACTTTGTTTAGTTCTTCTTGTAGATTTTCTGTAGCTGTATTTAAACATTTGTTAGAGGTTAGTATTGCACTATCGTCAGCAAATAACGCTATTGTAGTGTTTTGGGTTGTTGGGAAATCTGCTGTAAATATGTTGAACAAAGTTGCTGATAACGGGCTGCCTTGTGGTACACCTGCTGTGATTCCTTTTTGTGTGGAGTAGGTTGAGTTTATTCTTACTGAAAAGACTCTTTCTTTTAAGAAGCTTTGTATTATTTTTACTAGGTAAAGAGGTAGGCCTGATTCCTGTAATTTAAATATCAATCCTTCGTGCCAAACTCTGTCAAATGCTTGGCTTACGTCCAAGAATACTGCTAGAGAGTGCTGTTTTTCTTCAAAATTTTTATATATTAGTTCTGTTATTCTTAAAAGTTGATGTGTTGTGGAGTGTTTTTCTTTGAAACCAAATTGGAAAAGTGGTATGTATGATGTTTTATTTATGTATTTTAGAAGTCGTTTTAGTATTAGTTTCTCCATTACTTTGGCTATGATGGGGATCAAACTTATAGGTCTATAGTTTTCTGTGAATGTTGGGTTTTTACCTGGTTTTGGTATTGGTATTACTATGGAGTGATTCCATTTCGTGGGATAGTATCCAATTCTTAACATTGAGTTGAATATTGCAGTTAAGTAGCTAATTGCTTTCTTATTTAGTTTTTGTAATAGAATAGTTGATATTTGGTCTATTCCAGCTGATTTTTTCCTATTTAGGTTTTTAATTGTTTGATAGGTTTCATTTGGTGATATATATTTTACTGGATGTGGAACTGTTGTTAGTTCACAATTATTGATTTGATTTGTAGTGTCATTATTTGAATTTGTATTTAGAGCGAACGTTTCTTGAAAATGTTCAGCCAATATTTCACATTTTTCTTTTGTTGTTGCAGCTGTTTTATCTAATTTCTTTAGTTCTGGTATGACTGTTGGTTCTTTTAATATTTGTTTTGTAGCCTGCCATAAGTTGCTGTCTTTAGGATTTATCTTTTTAATGTAATTTTTATATTGTTGGATTCTGTGTTCGTCTAATGCTGTTTTTACTTGGTGAGTTAGTTTATTTAGAATTTTCTTTAAATCTGAGCTTCTCGATTGTTGCCATTGGCGTCGAATTTTGTGTTTCTTTTGAATTAATTTTTCAATGTAAGTAGGTATAGTTTGCTGTGATAATTTTGGTTTATGATTAGGGTTGGTATTTGCTTCTTTTGCTGCTTTTCGTATAATTTTAGTGATAGAGTCTACGGCAGAATCAATTTCTTCTTTATTTCTCATGAACCGGTCTGTGGGAAGAGTGTTATCTATATTTGTTTGGAATTTTATCCAATCTATGTTTTTTGTGTCTATGCCATAAGGCAATTCTGTTTTAATATAGTTTATGTCTGAAGTGATTATTACGGGACAGTGGTCAGAGTCCAATTCAGGTAATGAGTGAGCATAGAGGGTATGTGTTAAATTTTTAATGATGGCAATGTCAAGGATATCTGGTTGAGCATTACGGTTTTTGGGGTAGTGAGTAGGATTTGTTGGTGCTAAGATTTGAAAGTTTAAAGTTGTTGATGCTTTCAGTAATTTCCTCCCGTTAGGAGTATTCACTTTGCAGCCCCAATTGATATGTTTGCTATTCAGGTCTCCCATTATAATGGTAGGTTCTGTACTGTGTAATATTTGTTTTAAATCATTTATATTAATTTGATTTTTAGGTGGTTTATATGCTGTTATGATATTTAAGAATAAATTTTTTAATGTTATTTTTACTGCAATCAGTTCAAGATCATTCGATTTTGCAATAGAAATTAATGAGTGCTCCAGTTTCTTTTTGATTAGGATAGCTACTCCTCCTGCTGCATGTTGGCATATTCTATCTTCTCTATGGCAGATATATCCAGGTATTTTAAGTGTTTGTCCGGGTACAAGGTGTGTCTCTGTTATGCATGCAATCGTTATTGCGTGATTTTTTAGGAAGTAGATGAGTGTGTTTCTTTTATTTAGTAATCCATTAGCATTCCAGTTTAAGAATGTTATTGATTTTAAGTTGGGATTTTTATCCATTTCTTATTATATTTGATATTTGGTTTGATATCATGTTTTGTATTTGTGGAATTATTGTTGATATTGTTTGATTGATTATTGTTGGTAACATCTGCATTATAATGTGTGTAATGTTTGACCGTATGTTGTTTTGTGTAGCTGTTTGTGCATATGTGGGTTTGGGTATGTTTTGTTTGTTATTAAATGCCATTTGTCTATATAATGGGTTGTGATTTATATTTGTTTGTTGTGAGTTTATTTGTGTGTGAGATTCATTTCCATATATGTTTTGTGTTTGTGAGGTTTGGTAAGAGTTATTGTGTTGGTTTGATTCTTGAATTCTCTTACTTTTTGGAAAGTATTTACATTGTCTAGAAGTCGCCATATGATTTTCTTTACATAGAGTACAAATTGGGGGTGGAGGGTTTGTTGTCTGCAATAATTCACAGTCTTTAGTCCAATGTTGTTCCGCACAATATCCACATTTTGGGGTCATTGTGCAATAATTTTTTGTGTGGCCATAAATAAAACATTTTTTACATTGAGGTGGGCCTTGTGGTTTCCTTCTTAATTCTACTTTTACAATACAGTGCAGTAGTTTGTCCAATTTAAATATTTCTCTACCTTCAATTGAGTTAGTTAATTCTAGTGCAACTACTCTAAAGGGTAATTGTTCTCTGTTAGTCAATCTAGTTACTTTTTTTATCGGATAATTTAGACTTTCTAATTCATTATAAATCTCTTCCTCTGTGAATATTATGGGAACGTTTTTTATTACTACTGATAAGTTTTTTCTGATTGTACACAGTATGTATAATAAGGGACATTTTTCTCTTCACAATATTTTCTGACTTTTCGGTAGTCGGTAACATTTTTCAGTAATATTTTTACCGAATCCCCTGTTGTTTTAAGAGAAAACCCATTTCCTATTAATTGCGATAGGTCTTTAGATAGGAGTGTTACGTTTCCTGCGTTTCTAATGCATATGGGAGGTATTTTTATGTTTTCTGGTTGTACTTCTATATTGTTTACATTTTCATCTGATTCTTCTACTGTTTCTAAAATTGAATATCTATTTAGTAAATTATAGTCTTTTACTACACTATTGTTTAGCATTCTGCGCTTTGCGTCACTATAATCACTTACTTTTGTAGGTCCTCTTTTTTTGTCATTTGTTGATGTGAACTTGTTTGGTGATGGTCACTGGTGCTTTCTGCTGATCTATCTTCTGTGGGCTGATGGTTTCCGGG